>JALMQS010000117.1:13540689-13794142 GCA_024734495.1 Forficula auricularia | reverse complement strand
CGTTTCGATTTCTTCTACCACTATCGGACTTTGAGGATAAAATAAATAATAAAGCCCTTTATAAAAATAAAAATTTGATTTTTGAAATTTTAAAAAAATATTTAAGATAATAAAGAGAAATCAATGAGGATATCCTCTGCCTGTTGCAAATAAACAATAATTTACTAATATTGTATACTAGCTGCAAGCCTTTGACAAGCCACCTGTCTTTGGGGGCCTCTTTATGGTCCAAATAGTCTTCACTAATTTCTAATTCACATAAAACTGAATTCTTAAGCCTAGTACACACTGGTAGATATGTTGCGCGATTTTGGTCTCTGAGACGTGTCTACATAGACATGTCTATAGACAAATCTCGTCAACGGGCTTGTTGCGAGACGAAAAATCGCAGGTCTAAAGTCTCCCGATCGGAATGGGAGACCCCATGCAACGTTAGATATGTTGCGTAATATTTTGACAGAGTAGACGTCTCTCTCCAGCTACCGAGTGCTGTGGCTCGGCTGTTTAAAGTTATTTCCCAAACTTTTAGTTCTTTTGAAAATATGTCGTCTAACGAGAAAGTTTTAAATCTTATTGGAAGATTACCATGCATCTTATTGCTTGTGGAATGTTACGAGTCCCGGGTACAAAAACCGGGTAAAAAGAAAAATGGCCCTCGAATCTCTGGCTGCAAAGCACAATGTGACAGTTGTGGAAATAGAAAAGAAAATCCATAATTAAAAAACTGCATTCTATAGACAAATCGGGGAACATGTTCCACAAGTGTGTACTAGGATTTAGTCTGTTTTCAGGACCCAGGAAGGCTTCAAGGACCAGCTTGAAATAGCTTAGAATTTTAAAATTTATTCCCTTCTTCCGACTTTAATTTCGAATTTTCTTAAAGCTTAACAAGTTCCCGCCAGCTCGATAATTTGTATATTCCACCATGGGACCCCACTCTAATTCATGTTTTTATTTATCTGGCGGCGCCTATTTCCATGTTTTTTGCTATTAGAGATACACGGGTGGACTGACTCAACTAGAACAGGGTATATTATCTCCAAAATGGAAAAATAGAAAATATAGATAAAAGTAAAACGGAATTTCATGAATTTTTGTTTAATAGACCTTTATAAAAATGAAAGTCATTTATTGTATACCATTTACCTTAGATATTTAATATTTTTCTCTATGATTAACAATTTAAAAGAAATATTAGGTTCAGATAAGGCATTTGAACATGATTCACAGTAGGCACACGTCGCCAGATACGATAATCACCCATGTACCACACCGGTGGTACCTACATGCTAGCGGGAACGAGTTAATGTTTTATTAAAATACAACGAACGGCATCTTTCTCAAAATTTTTAAACTCTGCAGAAATTTGATGTGAGTGAATTTTTTCTTTAAGCCAAATTAATTCGTGTGCGTGATTTAGACATCTTTTTGTCATTCAATAGAATACATCCAACATTGAATTTCGCCAAAGATCGAACATTTTGTTTTCAAATTAATAAAATTGATTGTTAAAATACTCGTGCTTTCAAATCATGGCGATGAATAGGAGATGTCCAGACAAAAGTTCTTCATTAATCTCAGGCCAAGATGGATTACATGTTAAATTTACAAAAAGGTCAGGTCAGCCATAATTCTTTATATATTATGTCATTGCAACTTGAGCGTATTCATGCATATGCCTTGGATTTTATGCAAATGTAACCGGCAAAATAACCATTTTTGCAATGACTGCTAGATATCTATCATAGGCAACCGCATCTCTTAAATCGATCTAAACATTTACACTTAACTTTCTTTGTTTCAATTGAATAAAAAGCAGCCCTTCACTTTCAACGTTTACATATTTACAATGAATTGATGAAAAAGTTGCTGCAATACAATATATGATTCTCGGATCAAAAACTTATCATAAAACAGTATGCGTAAAATTTCATAGCAGATAGTTTTTTTACTTTATTTTCATTCGATCTTGTTGAAAATATCAGTTAAATTTTTTGGAGATATTATTATTTTAAAATGTCTGTTAGTGAATTTGTGAGCAAAATATGGTGTGCACTTTACCTGAAAACTAATAAGAATTTCATCACGAAATTATACATTTGGTCATTATATAAAATGAAGATCCCAGTCAATTTTGGCTGAAATCGGATTATTCGAACTTGATATTTACTTTATATACGCGTTTGAAAGGAAAATAATTAAAATAATTAAACCTTAGGCGGATATGGACCACATTATTCACAGTGACTCTTTTTTACCCTACAAAATGAAACATAAAAATGATTTGACCGGAATTTGGAGGGGGGGGGAGGGGGAGGGTTAAAAATTAATAAAATAAAATTATCAATCAATTGAGTCAAATTTTGTACAATTGTCCTTTAGGATGATACAAAGTGAATGAATTAAAATTAAAAGCCATAAATGGGAGAGAGAGGGTTAAGTCTATAGCAGATTTGTACAATATTTTTCATAATTACTTGAACGATTTTGTCGGAAAAATGGAGCGAAAATAATTTACCAAAGTAGAAAAGAGTAAAAATAGAACTTAATTGGATAAATGACGTGAAAATCAGTGAAATATTTAATTTTTGTTAGTAGGTAGTATTATTTTTTTAAATCACTCTTTTGGTGCACAAATTCGATTACTCACTTTTTTTCTCTTAGGTAATTTGTCAAGATCTATAGGAGATGAATTTTCTCGTCGCACCTCTTTTTTTAAGATCGATCGCGATAGAAAATAAATCCTGGCGTGTTCTTAGTTATTTACATTTAAAATAATTGAATATTCTTTAAAAATACATTTTTACAATTGCAGTTTAATATGTAATTTTTAATAATAGTAGGTCTCGAAAATTTAATAAGTGGTAATTCAATTTTAATTTATAGTTGCTTAATGAAAGTCAAACTTTCGAAACTATAGTCTCAAACAAATAAATTATATATACTATATACATATTTACGTTTGACATATAATTTACATTACTTGTATTGTGTTGGTTTATTTTCATCAATCAAAGGACAACCTCTTTGCTTCTCTTTAATTTCTAGTATAGATTAAATCATTGAATTTATAGTAAAAATAAATAAATACAAATTTTGTGGAATATTTGATTTTATACACAAAAAGTTCTTTGAGTCAAAATTCCCGAAGATAGTTAAATACATAAATACTACGGTTTTTGAAATTAAACTATGGTAGACTTTTGTTGATTTGAATATTTCATTTTTTTGTCTTATTGTGGGGGGGGGGGGGGGGGTACTCAAGACCTAGTGTGGGAACTAAGTAAAAACCAGACTAGACTAAAAAACAGAGTTTTTCAATCGGTCAAACTTTTTTTTAAACTATTCAAAGCAAACTAATAGATAAGTTTGGTACTTTGTTAAAGAGTTTTAAATGAAAAAATAAATTGGTCCCACTAGTTACATTGGTTCATGACTAAGTTACTAATTCCATTATCATTCATTTGTAGTTCAAAATGTTGTTGCAGTAAGCATTTGAATTTATTGTCAATTTTCGGTTTCCCTGTATATCCTAGACAAATTTCCATATTCGGTCAAAAGGGGGGCCAACCCGAAAAAACCTTTCAAATACCTACCTAATCTTATCTTTCTGACGGCAGTTTGCATCTTTTACTCTTATTATTTTCTTGTTTTTATTTATTTTACTATTCTATTCCTATCTTATCTTCTTCTTCCTTTTTTCATTATTGTATAAATACACGAGAGGTATTATAATGATGGTTTTGAAGGCTTGGTCAACTTTATCGCACGAACGACAGGCAAGGATGTCCTTTATGCTGAACTCAGCAGACCTTTTGGACGTCCGCTATTGAGATTTCGGGTCGTCTGTTTTCACGATTTAAAATTGTTCAACTTGATGTCACTCACTGGGGAAATCTGATTGCGTGGCATTCTCTAATAATTCAACGAATACTGGCATCTGATCTAGACAGAAAGACGGACAGAGGGAAAGATGCTTTTCCAAGATCTTGCTAAATGATTTAATTTACTTTTAAATTGCAAATATAGCTAAATATTCCAGTACTGTAATTTATTTTCAAATTAAATAAGCAAGTCTAAAAATTACGTAAATCGTTTTTTTAATGAAAAATAAGGTTGGACAATCTCGAGTATTTCCATTAAACGGAATTCGCAATATTTAATATAAAATTGAATTAAAGAGATTAAAATGGTAACAACCCATTTTCGCACATTGTTGAACAAAGAATCGAATTTAGAAGTATGTTTTTTTTATGCATAGTAGAGTTAAAAAATCTTAAATCTGAACTTTTTCATAATTTATTAATTTAATAACTTAAAAATAGGAAAGAGATTAACCAGTCAAGCCAAATATAGAATAAATTTCGTAAAAATTAGTTTATTTTTCATATTTAAAGAGAAGCTGGCTTAAGCCGGGATTATCTAAAGTCATTCGTGGTATATGAGCTTTAAGGCCCAGTTCTGAATATAGTCAGGGGAATGAGATTAGCCAGGGTCCAAACACCCTCATATAACAAAATAGAACATTATGATTGGCGATGTCCCTTAGAAGGGGTAGAAAACTAAGAATTATATAAAACATAGCCTCCACACACCACGGAGACACGATCGGAAAGGCATAAAAGGATCAACACGGAGAAATAGAGGACCTTCCTTTTACTCTATTACTTTATCCAGCGCTATTACTCTATCCTCTCTATATTATACCTCTATCCATATTACTTACATTACGGCTCTTTTACGCTACATCTCTCTTACATTATACTCTTCCTATTATACACTCCCTCTATTACTCGATCTCACGAGTATATTTCTTCGTCCTGGAGCCGTTTTCACGGGCATCTACATTCATCCACTTGCTAGCCCCTCCATTGGCACTGATATCATTAGCACGATAGCTAATTGAATAGCACGGACAAGAATATCTGTCCAATACTCGTGAAGGCATCACAGAGGCTTATCAAAAAGGCGAGACTCCTGGGACATTACATACTCTTCGACGTGGCAGTCTACGGAACCTGAGCGAGAGGTGGCCACGGCACAGCTAATGCTGTTTGAATTACTTTGAACCGATCAGCACACCTCAAGAGCAAACGTAATTAATCATACTTTCTTTGAACGATCTCCGTTCACCCCTTAAAGCCATCAAATCATTTAATTCTTTCTGACTGTTAAATTCACCAAGGACCTCAATAAATCATATATTATACATTGAATTCTTGATTATCTTTCACTGTTAAGAAAATTTCCCCATTCTCCTTTGCAGCTAGAATTCATTTAAGTATTTTTATTTTATTTTTGCCTATTTAGAATTATTTTTTTTTTATTTTTTTTGTAAATTCATTGCATCAGATTAACTTCAGTAACGTAGAATTTGAACATAAGAGTAAATTCAGTAGTTTATCAAACTAGTACAACGAGATACACTGAGTTACACCACCACCTCCACGTCTATAAAGGTTAGTATTCTCACACTCAGGAATATTCCCCTTAAACGTCCCCATACCAGAACTAATTTCAGACCCCTCCAACCACAAACCCTCCCTAACCCCATTGCAAGATATTTCTAATCTAAATTAAAAGTTAATTATTATTATAATTGGAGGGGAAAATAAAACTTTTTCAAGAGTGGGTGCTTTTTACATAATTAAGAGACTTGTGCAATTTTTAACTTTATTTTCCTAATTGAAGTTTATGTATGTGCTTTTTACAAGCTATTATTTAACTAACATTCTGGTGAATCGTCCGATCTTGGAAAGGAATTAGTTTTGACGTTGTCCACACATATCGAGAATTTCATCATACAGTGGTTGAGTTGCTATCAGGAAAGATAATTACTCATTTTTATTGAATAAGTCTGACCGAAATGTACCACCTTTTAATCTTTATTTATGGAGACGTTTTAAGTACAGATTGAAGTCTTAAGATAGATTTTAATCCAGTGTTTCCCAACTTTTTTGTGCCCACCTAACCCTTGCTAAAATTCTTATCCCCCTATATAAAATTGTTTGTAAAAAGATCTATATTTTTTTGTTATTCATATAAATATAACAAAGTTACAATAACAAAATTTTCGTTGATTACTATTTTGTATGGTTTCTACATAAATTTAAGTGTATTTTACTATGCACGCTCTAGCTACTTTTTTCTATAAAAATTTTGTTAACATTTATTTTTACTTCCACATTTATATTCATGTAGAATACTAATGAGGAAGTATTGGGATGACCTGTCTGTGTCCTGACTCTTTGAGAGCTTGTATCTCAGAGATGAAAAAAAATTAATTTCATTTTGTAGCTTCTAGGTGGAAGAGATCGATACCCTTAATAGTTGGACATCGGGTACACAGAAATAAAACCCCGAAAGTGGCCGGTTCTCAGAGGACAAAAAGGGGCCAGGGCCATGCCCCAGTCAGTGCGTACGTACACATGTACGTATGTACACCCCCTGGGTTTCCGCAAATCATAAGTGATATAGGCTAGTCCAGAGTACTTAATCCGCGCCGCGACACTCCTAATTTACACCCCCTTCCTTTATTTCAATCGGATTAAAAATTTGACACGACTAATAACTCATGACACTTGATAAGTACACCAATTTTAAAAAAATCGTTAGAGCCGTTTTTGAGAAAATCAAAAAAAAACGAAAAATCTTTCATGTAAATGTCCACTTCCGGTTTTCCGATTTCAATGACTGATTTATTTCGCCACGCAGAGGGGGGCAGCCCTTTACAGAAAGAATACAGATTTGTTTACAAATTAGGTTAAAACCCTCATCAGCCGTCCAAACAATTACGCCAGATGTTGTGGCTATTAGTGAAAAGTACATGTATATATATGGGCGCCAGTAGGACTCCAGAACCGAGGCCAGAGTGTTGGGAGCGCCAAAAGCGCCCCACAACTGTGCAATGCGATCAAGAAGAGAAAAAAACAATAATCAAATTAAAACACTACAAACGAAAAAACAAACAAAAAAAAAGCTTGCTGTACTCCTTCTAGCATATATCGAGCTTAAGTTTCGAATTTCGAAAATGTGAAAGTCGTGTGGTGAACACACCAGTTGATTTTATAAATAAGGTAAACTAATTTTGTAGATTTTTATATTTAAACTAAAACTAAATTGACTAGTTACTTTGCTCTTTTATGTTTTTCTATATTCCTTTCTTAAGCGCTGTTATTATTACTATTTTTTTCAATTTTCAAGGAAAAAGGCTGAAAATACATTAAAAAAATCGTAAAAAAAATAATATAAAATATGTAGTATAATATATAGCGGCATTTTGCGGTTACTTTTTTGCTCACTAATAACTGTTTACTGAACACAAACAATTAATCGGACTTGTGCTTATACTTGAAAACGATCGCAGAATAAGGCGATCCAAACGTGGTATTTATATTCTATGTATATTTATATTGTAATTATTGGGTGCGTGCGAAAGTTCGTGCGGAGTTTGTGAGTAAAAGTCACACAGCGATTAGGCAAACAAAAACCTTTATTCAATCAATGATATATTCTCCATCGTTTTCTATAATCTTTTTCCAACGTTTTGACAGCAGACGGATGCCTCGATCATAAAAACGATCAAATAGATTTGAAGAACGAAGACACGCCGTTTTTTAAGGCCTCCAAAGAGTCAAAGTTTTTTCCATTTAAATAATTTTGCAATAATTAGAACAAGTGATAGTCAGATGGTGCGATATCAGAAGAATACGGTGAATGCGTTAGGACATCCCATTTCAGGCTCTTCGTCTTTTTCGAAACGTGTGGTCTGGCGTTGTCCTGATGAAAGAAGACTCCTTGCGATTTGACAAAATCGGACGTTTCTCTTTGATTTCTCGATTCAAATTGGTTAATTGGCGACAGTACTTGTCCGAATCAATCGTTTCGCCAGCAGGGAGAAGCTCAAAATAGATTATGCCCTTGCAATCCCACCAAACTGAGAGCATCACCTTCATCGTCTTCAAGGTTAAATTCTCCGCGCCGAAATTTAGCAAACCATTTTTCCACAGTTCGTTTAGCTGGTGCTTGATCCTGATAAACATCTTGAATGTTTTTCACGGCTGCGGCAACGTTTATTCCCTTCCGAAACTCGTAAAGCATAACATGCCGTAAATGCACTTTATCGATATTCATTTTTAAAGTGATATTTATCGAAGCAGTTTGTATGAAAACAAATGATTTTTTTTAATGAAAGCTGAAGACGTCACCTTTCCAAGGATATATAATATGTAGGAGTAGGCATTAATGACAACACGTTACGACGCTCATAACTCCATCTATTGAAACTCCGCACGAACTTTTGCTCGCACTTATTATAATTAATTATGTGTGATTTAAAAAAAAATTCAAATAAAATTTCAACCCTTTAGTTATTCACAATATAAGCTTTACCAACTACATATGTTATCTAATCAATGTTTTTACAATATTCAAATTTAAAAGGGTGAAGAAGGAAAAAGAAAATTTGAGGAAAAAGTTTCAAGGCTCTGCTACTCTGTGAATTAATAATTATAAATGATAAATAATCTAAATTTAGACATTCATTTCGATTTAATATTTTTGTAGCTAGAGTCAAAAAGCCAAGTGCTTTTGAGCAATTCAAATTCGTTTGGAGAAAAAGTGAAACTTTTTCCAAGACTCGGTACGCTGTTTGCAGTTTCAGTGAATTAATTATTTTAAATGACAAATATCTAAATCTGATTTTTATTTAGATTTAATATTTTCTTACCTAGAATATTAAATTCAAAATCTATGCTCGCCAGTTAGAGTCACAGCAAATAAATGTTTTTTTACATTTTTGTCTGAATTTTAGTGAAATCAGGTAATTAAAGAACTCGGGCTCGATTTCCGAGGGGGTGAAAACAACCTTATATATATATACAAAAATAATACATTCCATCTCGGATCTAGTAGATGACAACCTCTTGTGATTTTCTTAGAAATTTAAAGTCTACTTCATATTAGCAATTTGAACTCTTATAGAAATATATCAAGTTTAATTATTTCTAAACATTTCCAAATTCTTTAATTGAGTGTTCTCTCTATATATAATAACTAGTATCCATTTAAGCTCAAGTACAATAGTCAAAAGGCCATTCCTAGAATAATAGAAATTAAGAAATCAACTTCTACTAGTTTAAAACATGTCTGGACTTGTATTTCGAATTCTTGCCTTGAAGAGAGATCATTCTATACGCGTACCTTTTTAGTCATTGTTTCTCGATTGAATACTTTTGTTTAAAATTTATTTTATTTAATCAATTACTAGAGGAATAACCATTCTACGTTGCATTTTAAAGTTTTGGGTAGAAATTACCCGAGTCCCCCTGTGGACCGGAACTAGAATTGACTCACAGTATCCCATGTTTGTCAAAGAGACGACTAAAAGGGGTTGATTATGTAATTGAATCTCTCGCCTTGTAAAAAAAAACATGTTACTAGAGATCTCAAGAAAATGTTGCAAAGAGGATAACATCGCTAAAATGACCCTCTTTACGAAAAACTAAGCTGCTGTAATAGTAAGCTTTAACTTTAATTGAAAAGTTTGAAATTCACTCGTTTTCAGCTTTCTAGCTCAAATCCCTCGCTGTTTTCCAACTCATCATAATCAAAGACTTTAAAAAATTCACTTTTTCTTTCAATTTTTTATTTAAACAGTTTCTGAGGCTTTGTCTTCATTATTTCTCCAGTGGGACCTATCTTATATTTAAGAGCAGATTTTTTTTAATCAAATAAGTAATATTTCTGGAGAATTAACATAATAGAAATTCACAAAGAGAAACAAAGAGGTTGTCCTCTGCTTGATGCAAATAAACACACATATATATCGAAATTATATATCTGTATATATATTATTTAGTGTGAATCAACAACTCTGCTACTCTCGGCAAACAAAAACTTGTCAAATAATAGAAATTATTCTCATTACTTAAATATGTTTCTAATTATTTACCAATTAGTAGATTGCAACGCCTGTATTTAGACAACCATCTTAGACGAAACATTGCATTTTTCAGGGTTTGATTAAAGACATCAGCTGCCAGCTAACTACGATCCTTTATGTAGCTAGCATGCTATAAAAACAAAACGAATTTTCTACATTAATTATATCCAATCGGGTAATTAATTAAGCAATAAGAAATAACAGATCAAATATTTATAATTAAAAAGACTTAAATTGAAAGTTTCTTTTTGTCGAGAGTAGCAGAATTTTTATAAATTAAAGGGGAAAATAAAAGAGTGTGTCTTTTGTTGGAAAAATACATTTTTTAATTTATTTATAACGAGACTATAGTTTCGAGGGCTTTGCCCCCACTTTCACACATCAATTCCTGTGAATCAATTGCAATATTGTAAATTTTTTTTATAAATAAGGGTAACTAATTTTGTAGATTTTTATACATATTTAAACTAAAACTAAATTTAATTAGTTACTTTGAGCTTTTCTGTTTTGTTCTCCTCCTTTCTTACACGCTATTATTATTATTATTATTATTTTTGTGAATCTTAGATAATAATTTATTAATTTTAAATATATTTTTTTTTTTTTTAAAGGAAAAATGGCTAAAAATACTAACATCTGAAGAAAGAAACATATTTCTATATAATATGTTTTTCTGATGACAATTCGATATTTTATTACATTTTCGTCTCCCAATTAAGGCATCACCGTTGTTTTTATTACTTAAGACTTGGTGATGAGTAGAAAAATAAACTCGAAACGTCGACTTGAGAAATAAAACTCTATTCTATTTTCTAAAATACCTGCTCCTTTAAGCAATTTCTATACAAGTCACAGCCACAACAATCACGTTCAGGACTTTTTTTCATCACAACACTTAAATATTTTATTTCAATAAAATTAGTAAAAAAATGACATTTTCTACATTTATGAACCGAAATTAAGAATCCCAAAATATAATCAGCTCTCCACAACAAAAAAATAAACATTTTGGCACTAGAACTAGCTTTCTACTTTTCTTTTTTTTTTTTTAGTTATTCTGGATATCTAAATCCAGATACACAAAAAAACACAAAAAATAATGGTTGGAAATTATTTTTTCCACATTTCAGACATTTTACACAATGCGAAAAAAATCGAGTTAATTCTTCTGTATTATACGAAAATTCTAAAACAGACTAGAATTTCTGCTTATTTACAAAGCGCTCTCTGTTTAATTATTTATTTATTTGTTTTTATTTTCAGAATTTTCTCATTTGGAAGATCTGAATATAATAAACCTAAAATCTAATGAATTGTTTTAAAAAAGATAAAAGTAAATAAATATTATAAGAAAAATTCATTTACTAAGAGTTAAGATTTCTAGGTCACTTGTTTCACATTAAAATTAAAGAAATAAAAGAGGTAAATTTTTTTAATATAAGTATATATTTCGAGCTGTAAGCTCATCTTCAGGGAAAGTACAGAATTTTAACTTTTTAAGTTCGTTGAAATTGAAATACAAAAATTTATTTATTTATTTTGGATTATCTTCAGTCATTTGGATGCTTTTTAATATTATTATAATTGTTTGTACCAACAATTTCCTTGTTATCTAGGAACTAATCATTTATATTTACATAAATAAGGTTTTTACTTTATCCAATGCAAAGCATGGGTAAAGTATTGCAATCGCTCTCGGGGCAAGCGTGGCTTCAAAGGGTCCTCAGGTAAAGACTACGGAACCCATGGACTCAATTAAAGTCACAAATTGTAGTATTCAATTAGGTTGAATTTTAGCACGTGACGGTTTTGCCAAAAATTACATGGGGTCTCGTCGAGAGGCCAAAAAGTGCCATTTTTTCATTTAGTGCGTGCGGATGTATGTATGTATGTATGGATGGATGTATGTTATCGCTTTTTTGGCCCACGATTTTTTCCACACCGTTGCACCGATTGAAATGAAATTGAAAACCTAGCATTCTTTGAACAAAATGAAGCGCTGATTAGTTTTTGGTACATATCGACCCACAAACATTAGTACTTTATTTCAGTACTTTTTTAGTTTTTTCTAAATATCTTGAAAATGACTTAACCAATTTTGATGAAATTTAATATCCTAATTAAGTACCTTGGGGACCACAAAAAGGATAAATAAAGTTTTTAGTAAAATTATATTTTAAAGTACTTTACTCTAGAGTAAGAGAGTACTTTTTTAATTTTTTAAATTCTTTAAAATTTATTCATTTGAACCTTTTAATATAGCTCATTTAGCCTTGCTTAAATAAGAATGGATAGGCTTCTCTCTGTGAAATGCTAAAAATTTGGGAGGAAATTTTGTAAGTAACCATAGCAACTGCGTTGTTTTCTTATCCCTTACCTTTGCAGAAGACATAGAGGAATCGACTTTAAACCAAAAATAGCGATTGATTCTCATCAAATACTTGAGGAATAACCATTCTATATTGGATTTTTGACGTTTCGGTTTTTATTGGTGACCATTGCTGAAGACATAGAGGAATCGACTTTAAACCAAAAATAGCGATTGATTCTCATCTAGTACTTGAGGAATAACCATTCTATATTGGATTTTTGACGTTTCGGTTTTTATTGGTAACCATTGCTGAAGACATAGAGGAATTGACTTTAAACCAAAAATAGCGATTGATTCTCATCTAGTACTTGAGGAATAACCATTCTATATTGGATTTTTGACGTTTCGGTTTTTATTGGTCACCATTGCTGAAGACATAGAGGAATCGACTTTAAACCAAAAATAGCGATTGAGTCTCATCAAATACTTGAGGAATAACCATTCTATATTGGATTTTTGACGTTTCGGTTTTTATTGGTAACCATTGCTGAAGACATAGAGGTATCGACTTTAAACCAAAAAATAGCGATCGATTCTCATCTAATACTTGAGGAATAACCATTCTACATTGGATTTTTGACGTTTCGATTATTTATTGGTAACCATTGCTGAAGACATGGAGGAATCGACTTAAAATCAAAAATAACGATCGATTCTTATCTAATACTAGAGGAATACCTTATTGCATTCCATTTTTGATGTTTTGACTATTAATGGCAACCTCTACTGAAAACGTGGAAGAATAGACTTAAAATCAAAAGACTAAAATCTTTTTTGGCAAACAACTCAAGCTTGAGTTGTTTACCATAAAAGATTTTAGTCTTTTTGATTTTAAGTCTATTCTTCCACGTTTTCAGTAGAGGTTGCCATTAATAGTCAAAACATCAAAAATGGAATGCAATAAGGTTATTCCTCTAGTATTAGATAAGAATCGATCGTTATTTTTGATTTTAAGTCGATTCCTCCATGCCTTCAGCAATGGTTACCAATAATAATCGAAACGTCAAAAACCTAATGTAGAATTGTTATTCCTCAAGTATTAGATGAGAATCGATGGCTATTTTTGATTTTAAGTCGATTCCTCCATGTCTTCAGCAATGGTTACAATAATAACCGAAATGTCAAAAATCAAATGTAGAATGGTTATTCCTCAACTATTAAATGAGAATTATTTTTGAATTAATGTCAATATGAACTACAAATTGCAAGTGATATCTGATTAATAATAAAGGAACAAACATATTAATATTTCAAATGAATTTGGATAAAGTTTAGCAACGATCCGTTGCAGTTTATTTTATAAACATTTAATTGAATTCAATGTATGTAAATTTCAAAAAGGTGAATATACTAATCTTATTTATATATTGTATTATTTACTTAAAGTTAAAAAAACATCTAGTAATTTCCTCTATTAAAGATCTGGGCGTAATTTTTGATTCCAAACTTATTTTTAATGAACACACTAGCTATCTCTGTATGTAAAGATAATCATTATTGGGGGTTAATGGTTCGCAACATCAAATTATTAAAAATCCCGATGTAATTAAATACTTGTATATCTAAGCTTAATTAAGTTCATAATAATTCTTAATATATGGCTCTATAAATCTGGAGTCCCCTTCCAAAGAACAATATAAATAGAATAGAACGAGTTCAACATAAAGTCCTAAGACATTACTTTACGACTTTACCTTTTCTTTCTGGAAGACCGATGTTAAGGTTTGACCAGTGACCATAATGTCACATCTCTTTCTCTTTCATCCATGATAGCATCTGTCATAATATTTTAAAATAGATTTATATGTGGTCAGGTGAAACACCGTTAGCTAAAATATTTTTTCCCGGTTAATAATTCAACATATCTATTTATTAAGAACTGATATGTCATTTATCCGCAGGTACCCTCTAGTCGTCATTCTCAGGGAAATCCTATATACATAGGTACAAGGCTCTATCACTGCTTCAACAAATTGTCTTGGGAATCAAAGAGCCCTCCGGATTTCTCTTTATAAATAAATAAAAGAGCAGTTTTGCTCAAAAAACTCCATACTAGTATGAATAAATTATGTTCAAATGGAAATAAATGAAATTGTAGATATAAAGTAAAATAAGGTCTTTGCCCGTTGAAACAATAAATAAATAAATATTATTTTATCAATCTAAAATTGATTTGTTCATCTGCTATGAAATTAACATATTATAATAATTTATACCTAAAAAATTAATAGATATGTATTGAAATAATACATAAAACAAAATGGAAACTTGTAAATATGTCATATTGTCATATATGTCAAGACATCAGCAATGGAGTATCATGTTTTCAAAACTGGACATTTAATCAATTTCTAAAAACTGAATTAATACATGTTGAGGCCAATTTAAATGGAAAAAAATATTTAGAAAAATACCAATTAAACTTAATTTTGGATCGATTAGGAAAATTGAATAAACTAATGAAAAAGTTCCTAAACATTTTTTGACAATTCAGTCCCCTTTATATCCCTAGCGATACAATAAAGAGATTACTTTTTGATTCTTTAAGAAATTTGTGTCGATGTGTGTATTGGTGGAGATTCATGTTCTGACTTTATTCTTTCGAGTCAGGTGCAGGTGAACTCTCAAACACCTCGATAAAGACTTGATGATTCTACCTGTATTCATATACTTGAAAGGAGCTTCTTTCTAAGAAAGAAATACCATACTATAGATATAGACTCAAAGTTAGTAGGTAGACAAGTTGTATATAAAGCCCTCCAGAGGCCCTCCATAAAGAGTAAGAGTAAGCAACCATATTAATACGTCATCACACGGCCAGAGCAAAGCTACACATAGGTATGCGAGGGGGAACCGCAATTGGAATTAGGTGTACACGTCTTTGGAATTATGTGGAATTATTTTGGAATTCATTAGACAATGCCCCTTCATCTATTGTCTTCTACTTGGAAATGAAAGTCGAAATGGAAGTAGGTGTACACGAAATTAGGTCGCGGTTAACCCTTGCAGGTATATATCTATATATGTATATAAAATTAAGGTTTTGTCTGTACATTGGTCCTAATTGTCCCAAATTTTGTCTGTGTAGGTTTCAAGAAAAGTTAGGAGTAGAGGATTAATTCTTTTTCTATTTGATGTAGGTCCTTTTTACTGATAGTCTACGAAATTTGGTTGGATTTGGCCTCGGATTTGGTCGAAAAGTATAGAATTTCCATTTTTCCCTACTTCCCAATTACGAGTCAAGTAAAGTATAATTCAGTTTTATGGAAATACGTAATTATGGAAGACCATTTGGAGCATAAAGAGGCCTTGAGTAGGGGGCTCGGGGTCCAGGGGACGAAGCACCCTGACTAGCAAGAGAGTTTCCGAAGGCGGCCATCGCAGCTAGTTATTTAATAAAGCGTTTAATAAATGTACAACCTATTTTATTTTATTAGATTGTAATTGAAAAAAAATGTCTAAAAAAGGCCAGGGATAGAATAATCTCTATTGTCTCCTCTGAAAGGCAAACAACTGGTAGAATACCAGACCTGTTTCAGTCTATTCAAGATTAATTTCTTGATTTCTGTTATTCTAGGAATGACCAAGTGCAATTTGCAGTTGGACCAAAATGATACCTGGCAGCTTCATAAAAGTTTATTTTGTAGTTAGTAGCAAAATTAGAGAAATGACATGAGTGCCTTCTACTGAATCTGAATTGTTATAGATAATTTTTTTAGAAGGATTATATTCAACTCCTTGGGAATTGAACACACGTGTCCTAAAGTAATTAAAAGATTTAAATCTTCATCGCCACTTGTTGCGGTCAATATTGATTTTAAATTTAACTATTTGCAACGAAATTTTCTCTGGAGATTGACCCCTTGAAACCCTGAAGAAGGAGGGAAGAATCGTCAGAAACGTCGGTTTGAAAGGAAAGGAGGAAGGATTCCAATAAATTACACCTTATTTGATATGTGTTAATTTTTATTTATTTATTAAATATTATTGTACTTTCAACATTTTGAGTGAGAAATGTCTCAATGACAGAGCCGAAGCGTGGGTGGTGCGAGCGGCGCCCCGGCACCAGGCGCCGAACGATAAAGATGCCGTACCATAAAATCAAAAAAAGTCGAGTGTTTAAAAATTTAACTTAAATAAAAAAATAATAATAGCGGTCAAATATATTGATGCTCATAGGCGACACTCAGTATTGTATTTCCGAAAATTAAAAATTATTTTATTTAAAATCACTTACTTTTCCGGGACAGTTTTCGATTTCAATTTATAAAGATATTCTTCAGTTTATAAGCTTTTTCCGTTTGCTGAGAAAAATAAATTTTCATCAACAAATAAATCTTGAATATCGATATCTAAATCAGGCGACACTAAACTGATTATATCGAAGGCAAAAAATTGTAAGTATTTATTTAAAATGTTATTCAATTATAGTTTATTTATATTTCTTTCTATAATACATTTATTAATCATTCGGGGGGGGGGGGGGGCACGATTTTATTTATACTTTAGCACTTTGCGCCGTAATATCACGGTACGGCTCTGCTCAATGATATAGGTTGCTAAGTTGGAGTCAATAAAAATATCAATTTTTAAAATTTTTAAAATTCATCAGAAGACACAATCATGATTTTCTACATGTTTAAGAACGAACTTTCTACCATTTCCTTTCTAGAGTTATCGTGAATATCTGAATCCTGAGAGATAGAAAATAATCATGGTTGAAAATTATTTTTCTCATTTCAGAGATTTTTAATTAAAATAATCAAGGAAAAATCGAGTGAATTCAATAAATGAGTCCATCCGATGTAAGTTCTTAACAAATATTTTGAAGATACTGGGTGGAGGGGAGAACTGTGGCAGGAAGTTAGGATAGAACTCCTATTCCACAAATTCACTCATTCTCTCTTTATCAACGACAAATAAGAACTAATTTCTAAAGTATTTGTGAAGATAGAGCACTCAGTATGCTAATCCAAATAGTCTTCGGGCGACTTATTATTTATTTATAATTTCACAAGAAGTTGCTGGGGATTTTCATCTAAATTTATTTACTTTTAAAAGTTGGAAATTTATTTTAACAAAAAGTAAACATCTCCGGTAACGTCGCAAAGCACTGGTAAATTTACTAGTTAATTATAATGTAGGTAGTTAGAAGTCAATATACTTATATATTTCTAGCAAGTAAATGATATATTATGTTTGATTCTTGTGTTTGTTTTAGATCTGTGTAGATTCTTAGAAGTTAAGTGTTTTCTTTATACTTTCGACTAACGAATAACAAAAGAATCTCAATTTGAAATTAATAGGATTATATATATTGATGGAAGACTTGAAACGTTCTACCTTCTTCTTTAATGGGCATGTTTGAGTTAATAAAAAACATCCCCTCTTTTTTCTGATGAATGAGTTAAACATCACCCTCTCAGCTAGCATGGAGCGAAATGGACTTACAGCTTGCAGGTTTTCTTCGCATTCGCTCAGGGGTTCATTTGCTGATATCAGATGGAAAATATTATTCGGTATACTCGACAGACCTTGCTAAGTATTGTCAATTTTCCTTTCTGGTTGGACATGTCTGAAAAGTGGATATTTTTTTGTTCTTTCTCTTAAATATTTGGCAACAATGATGAGTCTTGATAATTGAATACGAATCTTCTATAAGACCAAGAGCATACTAGAAGATAGAACCTGTGACTAGACACTACAATTTCTAGATATGCAATGGCCACATTTAGCAATAGTGCTGTTTGGTGCCTCAAGTCAAGTCAAGTCAAGTTCAAAATAAACCAATGCATTGTATCAAATGAGATATCCAACCCCTGACATCTAGTTGTCAAACATCAAAAACCAAAAATAATAATCATTAATTTAATTTAAATAAAAAGTGAAAGTTTTTTCAAAACTCGATAAGCTCACAGAACATAGCCATCATAATAAAACAAATTGTAAATTGTTCATTTATAGGATACTATTACATCGTCTTAAAATCTCAAAGAAATGACTTAATAAGTGAAGTTTTCAATATTTTTAAACCGGTAGGTCAAAAGCTAGAGAGCCCAAATTCTATTCGGTTCTTGGCATTGGAAATATAACCCCCCCCCCTTCCCCTAAAGATATAATGAATCTTTTTACTTTATCCAATGCGAAGCATGGGTAAAGTATTGTAATCGCTCTCGCGCCAAGCGGGACTTCAAAGGGTCCTCAGGTAAAGACTACGGAACCCATGGACTCAATTAAGGTCACAAATTGTAGTATTCAATTAGGTTGAATTTTAGCACGTGACGATTTTGCCAAAAATTACCAGGGATCTCGCCGAGAGGCCAAAAAGTGCCATTTTTTTGGAAGTGCGTGGGGATGTATGGATGTATGTATGTATGTTATCGTTTTTTTCGTCCACGATTTTTTCCACACCGTTGCACCGATTGAAATGAAATTGAAAACCTACGATTAGTTTAACAAAATGAAGCGCTGATTAGTTTTTGGTACATATCGGCCCACAAACATTAGTACTTTATTTCAGTACTTTTTTAGTTTTTTCTAAATATCTTGAAAATGACTTAACCAATTTTGATGAAATTTAAAATCCTAATTAAGTACCTTGGGGACAACAAAAAAGGTTAAATAAAGTTTTTAGTAAAAGTATATTTTAAAGTACTTTACTCTAGAGTAAGATTGTACTTTTTTTTAAAATTCCTTATTTTACCAAAATTTAAAAAAAAAACTTTAAAATTTATTCATTTGATCGGTAATATAGCTCATTTAAACTTGTTTAAGTAAGAATGGTTAGGCTTCTCGCTGTGAAATGATAAAAATTTGGGAGGAAATTTTATAAGTAACCATAGCAACTGCGTTGTTTTTTTATCCGTTACCTTTGCTGAAGACATGGAGGTATCGAGTTAAAATCAAAAATAGTGATTGATTCTGATCTAATACTTGAGGAATAACCATTCTATATTGGATTTTTGACGTTTCGGTTTTTATTGGTAACCATTGCTGAAGACATGGAGGAATCGAGTTAAAATCAAAAATTGTGATTGATTCTGATCTAATACTTGAGGAATAACCATTCTATATTGGATTTTTGACGTTTCGGTTTTTATTGGTAACCATTGCTGAAGACATGGAGGTATCGAGTTAAAATCAAAAATAGTGATTGATTCTGATCTAATACTTGAGGAATAACCATTCTATATTGGATTTTTGACGTTTCGGTTTTTATTGGTAACCATTGCTGAAGACATGGAGGAATCGAGTTAAAATCAAAAATAGTGATTGATTCTGATCTAATACTTGAGGAATAACCATTCTATATTGGATTTTTGACGTTTTGGTTTTTATTGGTAACCATTGCTGAAGACATGGAGGAATCGAGTTAAAATCAAAAATAGTGATTGATTCTGATCTAATACTTGAGGAATAACCATTCTATATTGGATTTTTGACGTTTCGGTTTTTATTGGTAACCATTGCTGAAGACATGGAGGTATAGAGTTAAAATCAAAAATAGTGATTGATTCTGATCTAATACTTGAGGAATAACCATTCTATATTGAATTTTTGACGTTTCGGTTTTTATTGGTAACCATTGCTGAAGACATGGAGGAATCGAGTTAAAATCAAAAATAGTGATCGATTCTCATCTAATACTTGAGGAATAACAATTCTACATTAGGTTTTTGACGTTTTGATTATTATTGGTAACCATTGCTGAAGACATGGAGGAAACGGCTTAAAATCAAAAATAACGATCGATTCTTATCTAATACTTGCGGAATAACCTTATTGCATTCCATTTTTGATGTTTTGACTATTAATGGCAACCTCTACTGATAACGTGGAAGAATCGACTTAAAATCAAAAAGACTAAATTCTTTTTGGTAAACAACTCAAACTTTTTTTTGCTTTTTAGTTTAAAAATTTTATAATTTTAATTTTTCAACCCCCGCCTCCTCTCCTCCTTAAATGTTGTTCGATTTCAACCAAAACCTAATCAGCTCTTAATTTCAATGCACCAAAACTACATGTGAAATTTCTTTTTGATGTTCAGGCTAGTTTTTAAGATAGAAAATACACAAAATTTGTTAACGTAAATACTAACATAATATGTATAGTATATGTATAGTATATTATACTAACAGACATTTTGACAAAATAGTTAATATCTTGTAAAACATATTTTTTTCGATGTTCAGTCCTTAGACTTTTTTTGTAGACCAAAATGCCATGGTTTTGCTCAATTTTTTTCATTAAAATAGTTACAGCCGTTTTTGAAATATTTCAAAAAAACTAAGCGTAAAAAACACTTTTTTTCATGCACAATTATAATACTTATAACACTTGCCCATCCCCTGTATGGTAAAGTAATAAACAACTACAACATGAGGCTATTTAGATTTTCACCTTGAGGAAGAGATTCTATGCGCAAGTCAAGCTTGATACTTAACGCACACAGGGAGGGTATGGTTAAGTATTGTAATCGTGCATGAAAAAAAAGTGTTTTTTTTTGCTTCTTTTTTTAGAAATATCTCAAAAACTGCTGGAACTATTTTGATTAAAAAATTTGACGAAACCATGGCATTTCGGTCTACAAAAAAACCTAATAAGTGAACATCGAAAAAATTATATTTTTCGAGATAATAACTGTTTTATCAAAATGTCTGTTAGGTTGAACGTTACCAAATTTTATGGACGAGCTAGCTACAAAACTAGTGTGAATATCAAAACCAAATTTCACACATAGTTTTGATGCATTGAGATTGAGAGCTGATTAGATTTTGGTGCAAATCGACCCAAAATTAAGGGGTGAAGAGGGTTAAAATTATAAAATTTTCAAACTAAAAAAACAAGAAAAATGAAATATACTATAAAATGAACCTATAATAACAAAAAAATTCTGGCTCCGAAATTAGGAGGGGGGGGGGCAAAAATAAAAATCTAGGCCATTTGAGGAAACTCAACCATATTTTGTATGCAAAATCAGTGGACCACCAGAACACTAAAAATGCAAAAACAACCCCCCCCCCCCAAAAAAAAATGGGGTCAAAAATGAAAATTTTGGGTCTTGGACCAAATTCAACCAAATTTTGTATACAAAATCAGTGGGCTACCAGAAGACTACAAATGCAAAAACTAACCGGGGGGGGGGGGGTCAAAAATGAAAATCTAGGCCCTTGTACCAAATTCAACTAGAAGTGTATGTTGTAAAGTCAAGTGGATGGCTACATCAGAACGTGTAAATTTATTTGTCAAATGTATGTTTACATGAATGATATCCAAATCTCTAAGCTTAACTCTAAAAAAATATTCTAAATTTTTTATTGAAGTAAGTTTTTAATTTTTTGAATTATTGCATTTATGATTGTCAAATTGACCACTGTGCGTTGTCTTTTCTATTAAACGGGGGTGATCGAGGGTGAAGATCTTGGGGTGGAAAGCAGGTGTCTCGGTGTCGGCCCGCAGCTGGCACGTGATCCAGGCCAGGATGCTCAGCGGGCAGCAGCTGATGCTCAGCAAGGGACGGACTGACTTGAGGAGGTCGCGTGGAAGGCACGCGCCGCCTGCAAGAAGCAAGCCTCGGGCCATTAAGGACCTCGAGTAGCACCTGCCGGCCACCTGGCGAGCCGGTACGCATGCGCCAGCAGAAACCTATAAATGGACCACGCACCGCTCAAGAGCGCTTAGTCTCGCGCCGTGCGCCTTATCAATAATGGCGTGTGCAGTAATTCGGTGGTGGTGTTCACTATGTTTTGTGGTGGTTTTCGTGAGTGCAGCTCCCGAGCAGAGCACCTCGCTCGCGGACACTGTTCATGCCCTATCAACCCAAGTCAGTGTGCTGTTACGACGCCGTCAAGAGGATTATCAAATGCTCGAGGAGTCGCTCTTAAGACATTTGGAGAAAAACACTGAGATACAAACTCTAAGGACCGAATTGGCGGAATTAAGGCGAGATACCATAGACATATATTCTCTTGTCCAAAATTAGTATGTTGTCATCTTCCTCGAAAATTTCCCTCAATTAAAAAAAAGAAAAATACATTTTAATATACATATAAGTACACTTCTATTTGAGATATTTTGACTTTATAGTTCAAAACGCTAGTTGCATTTTATAATATTATTATGACAAAATTCTTAATTTTTACTAATGTTAAAATAATAAAAAATAATTTTTTCATTAATATTATAAATTATCATCTTGCACTGTTAAAAAAATCAAGCAAAGCATAGAAGTAAGTGAAAAATCGAATATATACGTATTAATTTGATTTTTTTTTAATTAACTGAGAAGATATTTTTGGGTTGGTTGACAATTTTCAAATATTTTTCACGACATTTCGGATTCTAGTTCTGAAGACGTTTTCAAGATATCATAGACTTCAGTAGAGAAATGACATTCATAGATACAAAATAATTAGGTTGATAGGTTGAGAGACACTATCTATCATCCTTTGAAAACGCCTACAGAATTAGAATCCATCGCGAAACAGCAGAAAATTTTATCAAATTTCCCAATTTGACATCATTGGTGATGTAATCTAAAATAAATTCTTCCATTTCATCAATCTCATCTCCAGAGCATCAACAAGAACATTTTATCAATTATTAATAAAACATAGAGAGATATAGAAAGATAAATTGATTATAAATGTAAACTTAAGTAATTTGTCTGATATCAACACTAGAAAATATGATTAAACTAAAATATCAATTTGTAACCATTTATTTAAAATTAAAATAATATTTTGCCGAGAGTAGATGAGTTTAAAATCTTCTTAGTAAACTTAATTTTTATGGAAAAAAAACTATAATTCTGTTAAAAATTCATTTGATATTATTTATTTATATTATCCTGAAGAGGCTCTTTGAAACTATAGTTTTAAGTAAATAAAATGTTGATTGAATAAAATATTGATAGCTAGATTAGCAGAAAACATTATTTTAATTTATTCCTTATAATTTATTTATTCTTATAGATATTGTGTGATATCATATATTAGAATCAATTACTTTTATTCTACAAATTTTATTATTCTTTATTTTACATTTTTTATATCAAAAAATTGCATAGTTAGCTCCTGGCTTTATTCCGCAAGCAGACAGATCTGTTAGTTCGGTTGCATAACTTCACGGGTGTTCTATTTCAACCAACCTATTTTATACGATTACTCTGAGAAATATCTTATTTTCATATATGCGAATTCATAATTGTATTATGAGTTGTAAATTTCAATATAATATTTCAATTTAAACTTTTGACAAAAAGTTTGTCGCCTGTTTTTCTACATTATAATAGATTATTCATGAAGAGAATTAATTTTTTTATACTAGAAATAATTTTTCTATTAAAAACTTAAATAATTGATTTTTTTTAAATAAAATAGAAAACTCCATTTTTGCTTTTTATAAAAAATTATTGGTTTGAATAAAGCGTTTCGCACGTCTTGAAATGTTTTTTGAAAAAAAATGAAAATATTCTTCTTAAAAAAATAATCTGATTTTCGACTGCACTCTAGTGTTAATAAAATAATTCCTATCTTATATAATATTTATTCAGAAGTGGGCTGCTAGTAAAAACCATTTTCTAGGTATATATCAAAATGAACGAAACATAGATATTTTAACTATATGTCTGCAAATAATCATTTTCATGTTACAGTTATGTTTGTGTTGAAACTTAAGTTACTAAAATGATTTATTATTTTATTTTAAACATTAGTAAAATAAACATGAAAAGGCTTAGAAATACCACTCATATTTACCAATATCATACATTAAATAGATGTCCGTCATTTTTGCATTTGACAATTTCCAACAGTGAATTACCCAGTAAACTATCTAAATAAAAAACTGACAATCGATATTATAAAGTGAATAATTAAATTTTTTGTTTGCTTATTTATTTTTCAGTTGTTTTTCCTCGTTCGTTTATTTAATTGAAGTCTACTTAATATAATAATTAAAATAAAATAAAAAAATACTCTAAATATCTTAAGTCTCAACACAACTGACCGTAACATGAAAATAGCTCATTTATGAATATAGTTTTATCAAGTTTTTTTGTTCATTTTGAATAAAGAAAAGACTCTTAAGTAAATATCTAGGCCTACGTTTTTATTGCAACCTAATATATACTCGTAGACAAGAATAAATATTTTCTAAATTAATGTTCTTTTGTCCACAAAAGAGAAAGGTTTGAAATCAAATTATTTTTTCATTTTTTTTATTTTTTTTTTTGTTTTATATTTAAATTAAACAATCATTCAAACTGTAGCATTTCCTCATTAAGTAACGATCCACATTTTTCTTATAGTCTCTATAGTTTGTCTTAATTGACCAAGCCTTCCTATACTCTGATATCTCCTTCCTGGTTTTTTCAATTAATTTTAGTGGGATTCAAGCAATAGGACTGTGGTTAAAATATACCAATAGCATACAAAGTCATAGAAGATCACCCATTCAAATAAGAACTACTTGTTGCTTAACTTTAAAATGAGTATTCTTACTTTGGACATGCCAAATTTGTTATCATTAATTCACTTCGAGAGTGTTATCATTCTCTTATGTATCTCGTAATGTTTTTAATACGTTCCTAAATAAGTTTTCGGATTTATTTACTAACCCATCCTATTTTTTACTAGTTTAATTTAACAAAAACATAATTTAAAAATAACAAATTATACTCTCTGTTTGATTTTATATTATATTTTATAAAGTACTATCTAGATATTTACTTAATAATATTGATTTATATTTGTATGATTAATGGAAAATATATGTTTTGTTATTTGTAAAAGTATCAATTAATAAATCTCAACAATAATGATACTGAAAAAAACAATTTTAATTGTTAGTTGGATGTTATATTGAATGATAATAATTTATTTTTATTAAAAATGTTAAAAAAATTGCTTTGATAGAAATAATTACATTATTAAAAAGCAGCATTCAAGCGTATGAATACTGTTCAAAATGTAATTGAAATTTTCTCTGTTTTATTATTATTCATTTTATTTTAAAAAGCTCAACGAATGAAGATTTTCAATTGTATTTTATTATTAATAACTTTTCTTGAGACTTTATATACACTTTTGCGGAATTTTAATGGTCTTAATATAATGTATAATTTTCGCGAGATCTTCTCTTTTCTTTTGGTCTCTTTTTTTAACGAGTTTTCAACTCGAGAAATCAAGGATTTAATCGAGAATCAAACTGTCCTTGTAGCAAAAGCTTTTTTTCTAGAAAAGATCAAAGGTTTAAAAAAATGATTTCCTGATTATTTACTCAAAAGTCAAAAATAAAAAAAAATATATATTTAAATTCTCTCTCCATATTTACTAAGCTAATCAGAAATTTATTTAGGTATATATTATTTTTATACAGACAGTTTAACTATATTTAAACACGGGTTAAACTCTGGCCATATCTATTCATCAAATAATATAATTAAAACAACAAAAAATTTAGAAATATAATAATAAAATGAATCTGAGTCTAGAATATAAATTAATGTAGTTGTTTCGCGACAATACTAGAAAAAAGTTAATGATAGAGTATATAGTACAGACAATAAGGATTCATAATTCATAAGCCCAAAACTTTTTGCTGTTTATGTACCACTACTAGCCTATTCCGTTCTCATTTGACAAATCTGGCAACAGTGTTCGAGCTTGTATATATTTTAACATAGAAATTTCAGATAAAGTACATTATAAAGGGAGATTTATAAAACAAAAAGCTCTTAATAAGCGATTGAAAGGTGTTGCGACAATGGCTGAAGGGAAAAAACGTCAAACAATTACTATAATTAACACACCTTTTATGTTAAATAAATGCGTTGTTGCCAGCTTGTTTTTAGTGTAAATTTTTCATTATTTATTCATTATTATCTCAGAAACTGCGTTGTAACTATGAATTAAAATTTTCTCAAAAAATGTATTAGTTAGTGTTTAATGTTGGTTTAGTTTTTTATAACAATAGTAAGAAGAGTTTCTTAATTATAATTAAATATGTATGTAGACTTTCCGATATCCCGTATAGTGTGCAATGTATAAGAGTCTGAAAATCTATCTTTGGAATTTAATATCTCCGGAACTATATTGTTCATAAATTTCGTTTTTCCACCAATCGATGCAGAATTATTTAAATAATAATCTGTCTAAATTTCAAACTAAGAAAACCCATATGGTGAAACAACTACCTTAAATACAATGATTAGAAATACAAGAATAATAATATAAAATGATGATATAGGAATCAATTTAGAATCCATAAAAATAGAACTAATAATTATGATTTTATCCCAACTTTCACTTGTTTTAAAATCCTCAGGGACAGATTCATTTTTCTTTCTCTTTTGTTTTTGTTAATCTTTATGGGGTTTTTGTCCCAATATTTAAATAAACTACTATACAAGACGATTTAACCAGATCCTTTTATTTTATATAATTTGTGCTTAAGTGTGAGTTTGTACAGTGTAGATTGGTGCTTGAGGCACATTATAAGTAGCCTTTCAAATTTTGTAAAATTAGCTGGGTTTGAACTCGGACTTCCTGTTCCAGGAGCACAAATATTACTTTCACAGATAATTCTATTTTCAGTAGTGACTCTTCAATGTTTCGAAATTATCACTAAGACTTAATTTTTCATTCATTTTCAAAAAAATTTATTATTTCATTATGAATGAATGTATACTATATGTAATATTAATTTATGAATGAATTGTGTTTATCACGCAATGTGGAATGATCTAAAATAAAATTATTTAAACCGAGTCATTAACTAAATTCTTTTTTCTTTTCAAGATTCTTATAATCAATTCTTCGGACAATTTGTTGCTATTCAAAATTTTTTAATAATAGAAAATAATTAAACTCAACTTCAAATAATATCAATTCATCAGAAGAAGGGATTTTGATAATCTCAAAAAGAACAGGCTAAAAAATAAAATATCAGCAAGATGTTTTTATTTACGATTCACAAAAAATGAAAACTACTGAAGATATTCAATCAGAGGTGACAGAAACTTTTTAGTGAATTATATGAATAAAACAATTTAGTTAAATTATACAATTTAGGTAAATAAATTATGTCGAAACATACTATATTAAAATATTATAATTAAATGTAAAATAGAAATTGTAGAAGAAGGATTCAACAATTAGATACCTATTATTTTTTTTTATTCCATATGTAATATAATTAGAATATGTATTTGATGTACCTATTAAGCCAAGAATTATTATCTACATTCCTCAAGGGACGTACTTTACTGTTTCCCTTGGGCTTTGAATAACTTACAGCCTTATAACTTTTGAATTTTTTTTTATAATTTATTAAGCAATATTATGAGCTATTTATACAATTAAACGCAAGATAATGTCCCTCGATTGACTGAATCCGCGGAAACGGAGGTTCTACAATGTTTTTAATTACCTTAGATATTTATAAATGTTAGTTCTTCAAAATTAACACCATCATTGAATATTTTATTTAGTAATTCGTTTCGTGATCCGTTTAAATTAGTTATCATGTCTCAAATATTTTAACAAAAACGTGAGGAAGTTTGCAAATACTTTTGAAATGAAAATAAAAAATACAAGGAAATATCCGTTAACGCTTCCAGGTCGTAAACATTCTTATAATTTAATAATAATAATTCACACCCATGCATACACAAACTCCTCTTTAGAGGAAACTAAAATCTATGAATTTATCACCTGTAAACAAAACTAACCTTTTACCTTTAACATTTTTTCGGTATGTCTGTGTTTGTCCGTTTGTTACCCATATCCTAGAAAAGGGAATATCGAATTCGTTCTGATAAAAAAGAGTCTGCAATTTTCGAAACGAAGAATCTTTAGTTTTTGAGATTTTTAGCTTCAAAATTTTCGATTTAAAAATATTGTTTCTTTATATGATGCAATTAAAAATAATGAAATTTAGTATATTTATTTATTTATTACTTTCTTTGACTTTTAAAATACATATATAAATAATTTGGTATTTTAGATTTTCAGGGATAAATGATTCCTATAAGTATGTGAAGTTGAAAAGTTTTATCCAAAATCGTTTACTGAAAAAAGCGAAATAAGTAAAATTCACGGAAATCCTATCTAATACTCATAAAAGAGTTTTCACTTTTCCCATATAAGATCGAGCGATGATTTTCAATAACAGGGAAATTGTTGTTACCCTTATCGAGTTTACCTAAGATTTTATATTTGCGCAAAGAGGTGATAGATGTATTTATATTTGGGGTTTGAATGTTATGGTTTTGAACAACCATTCAAGGTAGAGATATTGGATGATCGGATCATCCGGGCCGTCGAGTGCAAGTGAACGGCTGCTTTGATCCAATATCAATAGATAAGAAACGATCATCATTCTCGTGGTTTTGCTGTACATTCAATCAATACAATTTAAAAATAAACGGACCTTCCTAAATGGATGAATAATCTAGACGCTCTAATCAATAGATTTGATAGACACATCGAACCAATTGAATTAACATCGTTACGATTTATTTATAATTTATTAGGATTATCTCTATCCTTTTTAAAATAGATTAAGACTGACAGTTTAATGATAAGAGTTTTAGTCGGTACTCTCGACAAGAGCAACTCGCAGGGCAGGATTTTTGTAATATTCAAAATTTTCATTTTTTTTTAGAACTCCATTAAAAAGTAAATCCGGGCTCTATTATAGTATTGCTACAATGTCCCTGCATCTATCAGATCCCTGTAGTAGTTCGTAAACTAAATAAGATACACAATTGAAATTGATTAATAAAGTAAAGGGAGTGTAGTTTCACGACAGTTTTACGACACACCCTTTTTGTAAGTAAACAAAATATTTTTTTATTGTGAAACTACACTCCCTTTACTTTATTAATTAATATCGTCTTTCACCTAAAACCTACACCACTTTGCCTAAGTAAAATTTATAAGTAACATGTACCTATTTATTTTTTTCAATAACAAATGTTAAAAAAATTTTATCGATTGAATATTTTGAGAACGGTCGAATTTTTGTGGGGTTAAAAGTAAAAAATATTTTCTTTTTCATGTGATGTGAGGTATATTTCTCTCTTTAAGTAGAATTAGAATTAATTAAAAAAAAATAATAATAATAATTTCTCTTTAATACAGTATAAATGTGCCCTAAGTTGTCCATCATTTTAAGTGATTTTTGTACCTGTCGGCACTTAGAAATAAATGTAAATTATAAAAAAATCTTACGAATTTCCACATTCTCTCATTATCCAAGACAAATAAGATCAGATTTGACATATCCATTATTTTGAAATTTATAAACTATTCTACCCTTGGAATGCTCCGACTTGCACTTGCACGCCTTGTTAGAAATGTGAGAAACAGATATAATGTCCTTTTCTCCGCATTATTTCTTATATCACGTAAAATAATTCTATTGGAGAAATGTTTGTATTTTCAAAACAAACAACTAATTAAGTTTTAGGTTTTTTTATTTTTGACCTTCTATAGGGAAAATTCATAAAATAATAGATAAATTTGGCGCACAACTTTGTGTTAATTATCTGAAACTTTATGATAAGAACCAACTTTCTTGCTTAAGCCAATCACTAACAAAAAACTTGCGAAATAATGTTCAAATCACCAGTAAATAGATTCTTTGAATTATTCGCAAATAGTTAAATTTATTACATAAAATGTGAGAATTATAAAAAGTAAAAATAATTTTCTTTAGATTCTTACTAATGGCAAACTCGGCAGAGGGTTGAATAATTAGAATAAGAATTCGAATATAAATAAGACGTTTTCCTTTTATAAACCGCAACCAATTCATTCTTTTTTTCCCATCTTATGAAAAGTTAATCTCTCCCAAAAGTCTAGACATACCATTTTATAAAAGGATTTCTAGATTAAATATTGAAACAAAGGCGAGAGAAAGGACTTAAAAAAAAATCGATTGATTATTTCATTTTTACACTGTCCTTGATGCTCTCCGCTAACAGCCCATCCATTCAACAAATAGATAGAAATTAATGTAAAACAAGCTAGTAGTAATCACATTTTTTGCATTCATGACAATATTTTAAATGAAACTATTAAACATAAATAACGCGCCTCACACGATCGAATATTAAAGTAGTGTTATTATTTATTTTTGGCCTCGAATACTGTATAGTCCATTTAGCCAATATGGTACTTTTATTAAGTGTTATTAATTAGTGAATTTGTAATCTTAACGGTAGTGTTAGTGCAGGGGCCGGATTCTCCTGTCGAGAGTGAGGTTTGAACTCAGGCTCAGGCCTCCCACCTCATTACCGTCATCACGACCGTGGTGATGAAGCAGTAACGCTACGGACGCTATCAACATGGGTCCCAAGTAGTGTTATCAATACTTGAACTTACTATACATAAATGTAAATAATTGGAAATGTTAAGTAATTTTATTATATTTATTCATTAGTCAATACACCTGGCGTGTTTAAGACAACAGTTGCCAAAGGATCATTGAAGTTAAGAATCATCTGACATGGTTTGTTCTGAAGTGGGTGACTCTTCTCAAATATTTTTACGACCTTACTAATCTCGCTTATGTTGCTTGGATCCGCATCCCATTAAGATAGATTGAGAAGGCCTAAAAGAAGATATTGGGAGTTGGGATTCGACTAGAAACGCAACAGCTAACTCTTTAAGTTAAATTGAAAGTTTTTTGCCGAGAGTAGCAGAATTTTTATAAATTGAAGGAGACAATAAAAGAGTGTGTCTTCTGCTTGAATTCCAAGGAGACAGTAAAAGATGTAAAAAAATAAAAATAAAATAAATAAATATAATAAATAAAAAAATAAAGTGTGTCTTCTGCTTGAATTCCAGCAGAAGATACACTCTTTTATTGTCTCCTTAAACTCTCTAAGACTATATGGATTTGCCAGTATAGAGAGAAGCTGGAAAATATGATTTTTTTAAAAAAAAATATCATTTTATTTTATTATGCATAAATAGCCTAGTATTCTAATTTCGATTTAAATAATCCCTTTTATCCGGATATAAACGAAAAATTAAATGAATTTTTTTACCAAAATATTTAGGAAATAAAAAGGCTGAAAGGATTTAGAATAATTATTTAGAATGAATTATTACTTCAAAGTTCATTTAAATTGATCCTTAAATAGCCGGTATTCATTTCCCAACTACTATACAATTAAATATTTTTTAATAAATAAATAATCACGATTAAAATAAAACTGAAAAATACTTTGATTATTATATTGATTCTGATTTTCATGAAATATCGAGACAAACATTTTCCTTTCTTTCTCTCCCTTTTTTAACCCTCTAATTAACTTTGCCTATACTCTTTTTGAAACAACACAAGATTATTAAATGGATTTTTTAAAACGATTTTTTTTTGTTGGTGTTGTAAAATTTAAAAATGCCTCAAGGCATCTATCTTTCCAGCATCAGAGAGGCATGTCTAGATTAAAACTTTTTTTTTTAAAAAAAGTTTGTACAAAACATAAAACGAAAAATGAAATTTTATTTGAATAGTCATTGATAAAGTCTATAACTTATAATAAGTTAGTTTTGATATTTTTATTAAATAAGAAAACTTATTGTGTACTTTTTTATACTGATAAATAAAAAAAGAATTTTTTGCATTCTAAAAGTTTATGAAAATAAAAAATTTAATATATTAAAAGTTGAAGGAATAAGCATATAGAATAGATAAAGAAAACTTGAACTTATTGTAGGTATATATGTATATTTGCGGTCATAATATATATTATTAGGTTTGCCTCGGGTGGTGGGACTCGTATCTTGATCGTAGTTGTTTCAACGAGCGACCTCTCGTCACCATCCATCAACTAAACTTCGCTCTTATCTTTTGCAAGGTTACGTTTGAAAAGCTATCCTTTATCCAATCATGTTTATATGAATATTCATTCTGTAAATGTAAAAAAAAAAACATTTCATTCACCTCTTGAAAATATATATTTATTGATTTAATATAAATATTTAGCCCCTAAATACTTTATAATTAAAAATTTAGTTAGTATAATCTTCTTTAGAAATTATTGAAAATTATAACAAGGGAGCAGAGCCACAAATATCTGACCGAACCTGAAACAGTAGCCAATTACACCACGGATCCTTGGCCTATCGGAGAAACTTTTGGCTGAATAATTCCCTATGGCGCTCTTTCTATTTTAAACATAGTTTGCTTTTATATAATTCAAATACTTAAAAAAATATCAAAATTATATTATCTCTATAAATATTTCTTAGTTATTTTTTTAAGGAAAAAACCTAAGCAAAGGAATAGTGGAAATGGTATAAATGTAAATTTCTTTTTTCTTTTTTCTTTGCACTATGTGTGTGAGAAGAGTTTACCTGAACCAATAAGGAGCAGATTTGATCTCTCTTTAGTAGAAATATTTAAGAGGATATATAAATTCTTAAGTGAGGAAACATCGATCATGAATAAAGATGAATTTACTAACAACTCGGAGAGAATATGACCCTCCTATAGATTGTATATAATCTCATTAAACTTTAAACGTGAGCGTGCCTTTTAATCAAATGAAAATAAATCGAAAGAAAAAGAGTGGGAGGGATTAAATGGACGATGGATAAAAGTGAGCCAGCCAGCACCCTTTCACAAGGGATCATCTTAAAACAGGGGGAAATTATCAAATAAAACGGGGGGCGAAAGCACCGAGTGACAAAGTTCCACAAGTCGATAACAGATCTACTTTTTGTCCTTTTTTTTTTTTTTTTTTTTTTATTTCCATTAGGTTCCATAGAAACGGATATTTTTTTTAAAGTATCTAATGGAAATTTTGTTTTGCCGTTGAAGCGATTATTATAAAATTTTGAATTTGAGAGTTTTAACTAAAAAGTAAGAAAACAACAATTTTTTAAAAAATTTTACCCTATTTTTCTACTTTAATTTTTTTTAATTTTTCATCGTTTATGATAAAAGAAATTTAAACTTTAAAAAGTTTTTTAAGTTAAATGGCTTGAAAGAAACTTTTTATCAGATATTAATTAACTTGTTCTAAAATTTTAGACCTTGTAGTCCTGTGTTAACACAATTTTTTTCAGGAAATTATTAGATATGTTTTTGAGAAATTTTGACAAAAATAAAAATAAAAGAATAGAGTAATTTTAAAAAATGGCTGTGGATCTATAGTATTGTTGCACTAAGAATATGAAATCCTGCTATTTTTTTGTTTCACCTCTTATTCCATAACGGGCACCTCTACTTAAAACTGAGGCACCCAATAACCAAGTAATTTTCATTACAAATAATATAAAATATAACAAACCACCTGCCTACATGGGAACTTGACAAAATGTCTTCGGGCATTCCCGCTAGTGTTCGGACTCTCTCGACTGGGTACGGTCATAAGCGCTTACTAGTATATGTAGTGAAGATTTCATTAAAAGAATAATATGAAAAATAGTCAATGCTTTCTATTATGGAAACCCGTCTTTTTTTTCATTACATTTTCTTTTGTTTTTCTATTCGTTAATGTATATCCTATTCAATCAGAGAGGCGTGTAAAGATAGAGTCATTTTTTCCCAATAGAATCGATGAATCATTTAATAATAGATTTCATTTTTTTTATCTTTTCTAGAATTAATATATAGCATTTGTTTCGCACATCTCGTGATTAATAGTTGTTCATGTTCTTCATCAACGGCTTGATATCTATACTTGACTCAACCATCCAAATACACTCAACGCTCTGTTGCTAGACCATTTAGCTTTTTAATCTTTTCAAAGAAAGAAATTGATTTGTTTAATTATACAATTATTGCTCATCCGATTTATTTATATGATAATTAATAGAGTACGCGCCAAAATAAATTGACTAAAGTTGTATAAAAAATGAAATACAAAATAGATATAATTAAAATTCTTGTACAAAATATATTCTAAATAAATGAGAAGAATGACTGAAGAAAACAAATTGTATACATATTTTTTATTTGTAATTATATATACAAAAAAACTTGAAGATGTTATTACAGATAACGTATATCTTAGAATGTTTTGATTACCAAATTTAATTAAGACTAATTATACTGAAAATTATTTTTAATTAAGGTTTGAGGAGCGACTAAACAAAAGACACGCATTGAAAAATAAGAGTAAAATATTTAACTGTAAAGATTTATAAATCAAAATAGATCTTGTTACTATAAATACTAAACCCTCCATTAGTCTTGACATCCCTGTCAGGTTTATAACAAAACTAGAACTCTAGCATTTTATCCATTAGAAATTGTTGAGGTGTTTGTTGAAATAAAATTGATGAGTTATGTATTATAAATAATTATAAAACAGCTTCTGCGTTTACTGGCAAAGCTCTATTCTATAGTAAGAGTAAAATTGTTGCGTTTAACTGGAAATAAAGGATTCTTGCTTCCAGTTTCTCTCTTTAGGATTTCTAGATCAATTCCTATTTGATCTCTATCTACAAAAATTACTTTACAATTTCCTTATTTTTAATTAAATAATATAAAGTTGAATTAATTTATAACTAGGTATACTATTTTTAAGAGGATATGTAAATATTTATTTATCTGTATCATTTTAAAGAGAAGAAAATAAAACTATAGATTAGATGAACTTTTCGTCTAAATATTCTTACTTTATTTCTTTTTAAAGAAAAGTAACACAGTTTTTATAGTTGTACGTAAAAATGTTTATCCAACCTACTACTACTTTATACATTATAAAACCAACATAATATTATATAATATCCCTATTTTATTTCAACTCATTTTTATAGCGTTTTTTTTTATATTCCCATTCTTTTCAGTCTATAATTAATTTTAAATTATGATATTTCTTCAAAAATTTGGTTTCATTGAATCATAAATATATTTATAATATGTATCAAAGCTTATATTTATTTAGTTTGTTCTTTCTTTTTTATTTCTACAGCATTAATCAAACACATTTTGGTTCAATTAATTTAAATTAAAATTCGTAATTAAAACACTAAGTTTTTGTTCTTATCATTACTGTTTAAATTTTCTTGTCATTTAATAGTGATTTTGACTGCATACACACTTCCCTCATGCTTACTGAGCGGCGAGGAGTGTCTCTTGCGAGCCTCATCTAACCCCCATCCACCCACTGACCCTATCCTTCCCCCTAGACCCACCTTCGATCATCATTCACCCAACAATCCTATACATTACCTCTAGACTCTCTCCTCTTCCCCTAATTCTGACCTCTCTCCGAACCCCAATAATCCGGATGGAGGTTTAAAATTTGTAAACCTCAACCCATTAGAAAGTACATATAAGTATCAATAGAAAAAAAAGTTTCACTTTTGACGCGCATGATTTCCACGCACACATATTTTTTTATCTAATTCTTTATCTAATTCTGAATCCAAATAAAAATCGAACTTGTTACTTGAATTTTAAATTAGGTAAGTAATTAAAGAATACTTATAATCGATTATTAATTACAAAAAATCGAAAAAATACGCGTGTATTATTTGCTATTATAATGAATTCTTTGAAAGCTTCTCTATTAAATGGAGTATCTCAATTAATTTCATTCCAAATATGAATTTTGTGCACGTGAATAATAATTAAAAAAAGATAATATAAACTCCTCGTTTATAATAATAATAATAATGCAATATTACATATAATAACGTCTAGGGTATTATATTATACTCTTAACTCCTGTGAAATGTATACATTATTTACATTTAAGTTGATAATTCAAGATTCGATTTTATTGATAATCATTCCTCGTTAAATTAATAACAAAGATAATGCATTTTTTAAATTCATAGATGTATCTATATAAGTTTACAATAGCTCGTCTTGATGCTATTCCGCATTTCATTTATATTTTTTATATACCTATAGATGAATTTTATTCCCTCTATTCCGATTTCATTCAATAGCCTTAGATACGTGTCGAAAGTTGAAATACAGAAATTATTCCCAAGAGTCCAATGATAAAAATAAAACCGTGAATTTCTCATCAGATCGGACGTTCCATTTCACCCTTATAAAAATATATTTTTATTTCATATCAATGCAATTTTCTGTATAATAGAGAAAAAAGAATAATAAAAAATAAAAAACTAGAGAAAAGAACGAATTCTATTTGTTATTCTCTTTACGAACAGATCATATGAATCAAATATTAGAGAAGCACTAAAAATATTTATGTCAATATTTGATTTTATTAACTGAAACAGCGCTTATTAATTTTTTTATTCGCGACCCGACTGTAGATAGATCATATGGAATAATTGAATAAACAAACATTTTTTTAGTAAATCTTAAGAAATATATTTGTTTTAAAGCAAATCAAGGTATTTTGATTTTATAATCATTAATGTTGAATGAGAACGTGATTATTTTATACCTTTTAGTGCAATTTAATTGATTTTTGAGTTCTTATTATTTTATTTGTTGCATTAAATTTTTTTGAAGTAGGTTTTATTTTTTCTAAAAATTATTTATTGTTATTATTATTATTATTATTATTATTATTTTAATTACAAAACAAAATTATCGAATAAAATATTTACTAGTTGTTTTTGTTTGTGATTGTAACACAGCTTAAGCTTCAAATTACTTAAATTCAAACTCAATAGTAAAAATGAAGTTTCTATTAAATACTCTCTTCATTCAAACACTGTAAATTCTAGGGACATACCAAGAGGACATCACCCTCTTAAATCTTGTATTTGATTCTAAATGTAAATGCATAAAAACCTAATAAAAAAATACCTTTTGAAATTTTATTTAACATCACTTTCATTCCAATATTTTTATATCAATAAATACCTACATTATTATTTTATAAAATTCTTTTTTTTTGTTTTTGTTTTTGTTTTTTGTTACAAAGAATTTCACTTTCTCTCCACAAATGTCTTTCTCTGTTTTTGGTACATAAAGATAATACATAAATTACAATTTTATCTTTATAAAAAATGGCCATTTTATGAACACTTACATTTTCCTATTATATATAAATTGACTTAAATTCAAATTTTATTAGTTTTAAATAATATCGATAGCATGTAATGTATATAAGTTTGTTTTATTTTTTTTCACAAGTCTTCTCATTTAAAATTCAATTTACAATTCATTTTAGAAGTTGACTTTAGTCATTGAAGCGAATACCCCTTGAGGAGTATGCAGCCCCAAAGTTAAGATCAAGTCCCGAAGTCAACTTGAAACAACTGAGTTGTTAGCCCTTAAGGAAAAAGTTTTGTATATAGATATATATTTCAATTCTATCTTATTGCTTGGGATTCGAGTGAAATTAATTTAATTAAAAGGTGGATGAACTTTCTCAAATAGATAGAAAGAAATCGCCCATGGTTCTTAGTCACCTTCAAACCCACCCTACACGACAGGAAACCGCACAGAAAGAAAAATAAAAACGCAAAGGACACCCCTTCTGCTCTTCCTGTTTACTCTCCCCTAAAAGAACCCCAATACTATGACTCGTTTTAAAAGGGCTTTCTGAAATTTTCATTAATTCATTAAATAATTCGTGATATCATCATTCTAGGATGACAGATAATAATCGAAAATGTGAAAGTTATTTGTTTTCACAATTTTAATCTTGACATTTAAGTCATCAAATACCGATATCGATATTCACTTGACATTATTCAAGCATTTTATTAAGAAACCACCTACGAAACCCGCCTTCGGTGGGCATCTTTCTAACATCAGGACACTAAATTTTATTTGTCATAAACTATTAGTGGGTTTTAAAATTAAACAAATCACGACGGCGTCGTCGCTCAAGCCGATTATTATTAAGTAATATTGAAAATTATAAAAAAATACTTAATAATGAAAAAATCAAAACGTGCTTCTGCTTGATTAATTCAGTATACCTACATATATATATATATATATATACTATAGAAAAAAAAATCTTTTTTAATTTAATAATATTATTGAACTCTTTCCCCTTCTATCCCTAAAATAGTCCTCTAAACTTTTTTAGCTTTAAAAAATAAATTAACAATTTAAGTGAATAATATAAAAATTGGAGTAATTTTTGGAGACGGACTGATAAGTGAATTAATATAAATATAAATATATACAAAATTCATCGCACATATTGATTCAGCAATATTAAGCCAGATTACAGCCAGGCTTCAAACTCACTTCACTCCAATGCGAACTGGTCTTGTGGGTTCCGCTTAGATTTTCTTACTAAGAGTAGAATGTAAGTAAAATTTCAAAATTACAAACATAATCTATTTATTTGAAATGATGATGATTTTTTTGTAATTTTACTTTTTTATATAAAAAAACAAACATTGTACATATAAACTATATACCTAGGTATACAATTTATTTAGCTTATATTTTTCTTTAAGCACAATTTTTGTTTTTCTTAAATTTACCTTCAGTTTCTAATACGCTTATCGAGAGAGTGTACATCACACCATTAAAAAACGAAATGAATTGAGATTAAACGGATTGAAAATGTTTACCTCAAAATTTCATTCCTCTTCGGAGCGAACCGGAAATTAAGCCCTCGGTGCAAAATTGTTCAATAACAGCTCTCTTTCAAATTTAACATGATTTTATTTTGGTCAATCTGTGCTATTTTTTGACAAACATTTCATTGCTTTACTAAAATTATCAAAATTACATCAGATATAGGTATAAATAGATCGCTTCTCATGTACATATTTCTTTACCAAAATCAATGAATCATTATCAAATAAATGGGTGTAAAACATAAACATATCTTTCAGTAAAGTTTTTAACAGTGAAAACATCTATCAGTGATATAACTATATATATCAAGTTATTAGAGACGCACTCAGAACCAGCCTCTCCTAAAATTATATAGCTCACTCTTCTTTCTAATTATCATCATCATCATCATTATGATTGGCCTTTACAAGAATTTGATGACAGCTATAGAATACTGTAATTTTTTTGATAACACCTTTGCTCAACCATCTTATTTCTAGAATCAAAATTATATTCAATTCGTATAAACTATTATAAAAGCTGATCTTGAAGACTTAACACCTTTTCTCTATAGAGAGATAACGTATTCCATTAGACAGTTTTTCGTATGCAGAGTAGTTTTTAATGTCCATCGTCTATATTTTCTTGAGATCTCGTAATTGTGTATTTTTAACGAGGTGGGGGAGTCAAATCCAGATTCAACCCCTTTAAGTCGCCTCTTAAGACAAGCAGGGGATATTGTGGACCAATTCTAACCCTGGTCCACAGGACGGCTTCTTTCTAATATAAATTATAAAATATATACCAATATTTTATTTATGAATATTTTTATTCTAAAAATTGTTTATTTATTTTTAATTTTAATTTTCCTTTCGCTCATAAAGTTTGACCACACTGTGATAAAATTCCATTTACTTCCCTATTATTATACAATAAGATTTTACTATTATTATTTTTATCAAATATTTATTAGTAGATTTTCGTTCTATGGCGTGCCAGTCTTAAATTAATAATAAATAGCTTTATTATAAATTCATTTTCCATATTCATCTTCTAGATCTATAATTATATTATAGGATTTAATTGAAATAATTAAACCAATGAATGATGAAGAAGATGTATTAGACCTTGTATAGTTTTAGTGTATCGTCATTAGGATATAAATATAATTCGTCCTTTTGAAAGTAAATCTAATCTGATTTTAATTGCGTTCATGTTTAAATTATTATTCTCATTTTAATTAAATACCTACATCACTACTTGTTAATTTGTTTAAGCCTCTATTATGAAATTAAATAATTTTCTATTATTAAATAATTATTTGATTTAACTATTTTAGTTCAGGTCCATGATTAAAATCAATACGAGAATCAGGGATAAAGAACCAAGCAATCATGAATTGTATTATTTTATTCTCCAATTGTAACGTTTCGTCCGTTTATTCGGACTTCCTGAGTATTATTGGATTCTTTTAGGTATAAAGATAAAATTCGAATCGTTTTACAAAATGTACTGTAAATCTTTATTGAAGAATGCAAGGAATCTGATGTAGTTCGAAAAAAAAGGAAACGTTGCGATTAGATAAATTGTTTGGTCCTGATTCTCATATTGATTTTATTTAACATTGAATGAAATCTTATTCCGTTAATTAATCGATAAAGTAGAAAGTTGACTAAGTCGTATATGGTATTTCCTTCAATCGTTATTTAAATGCAAATAGTCCGTGTTTTTGTAGATTTATTTTCTTGTTGATGTTTCATCTCGTGAGCGATGTACGTGATTAACCTTGTGCTGTTTCCCTCTGGGCTTTTGCAGGCGAGAAGTGAAAGCGCTGCGCGGGGGTGGCGGCAATGAGCGCCGTAACGAGCAACTTACACTGCAATGGCTCTCCTCCTCCGTCTCCGAATTACGAACTGAGCTTACAGAACTAGCCGAGTCGTATAATGCATCCGCACAACTTCAGCATAGGTGAGTGAGCCACCCACCCTTTGAGTAAACGCATTAACTTACAACAAAACCCCTACAGCTGGCTCGCGAAATAGAAGCCATAAGCCCCACATCATAAAAAAGGGGATTTTAAAAAAAGTGTCGATCTCCCTTCAAAATATGATTCATTAAATAAAAAGAAACGCCTTGAAAGACGTTTCTTTTCCCTTGAATTTTTTCCATCTTATATATTCATATATATTTTTTTATATGAAATAAATGATTATTTAATATTTTTTTTTTATGATAATGATTCGAAAAAATTCAATATTGCATTCTAGAAAGAAAGAAATGAAAGAATTTTGGCAGTATTCAAGTTATTTGTGAAGCTAAGTCTTAAAAGGATTCAGAAGAAATGAAAACTAGAACGAGAATTCCAAAGTCATAAGGATTATGGCTCTAAACCAATGTGTCTTTAATAAGTTTTGAACGTATGAACAATTCAAAATATACAAAAATAAAAATATTTTTATAAACATAGCTTATAGGATGTACTGAAAAGATTCATTCGATTTTAATAGGCCTTCTTAAAAAAAGTGAACTTAATTGAAAAAATTTAATTTGCCGCAAGTAGCAGAGTTGATGATTCATGAGAAAAAAAAATCATTGAGGTTCTCCTCTCTTTGATGCAAATATATATATAATTTATATATGCTAGAGACTATAGTTTCGAAGTTTTACTTTCATCATCAGTCTTTTTAATCAGAAATATTCTATCTGTTTTTCACCGAGGATCCCGATGAGGGCATATTAAGCATTTATAAAATAATAAGTAAAACTTTATATTCAAAGATATTTTTAAAATTTACCGCGCCCTTTTAGATTCATTGCTTAAAAAATTTAAAGTCGAGTGGATCTTTTAGTTACATACTATATATATAGATTTTAAATCTTCAATAAAATTATATTCTTTGAGTGTGTATCTGCGTGATATCGATTTTTCAAAAACGGTAAATTCCTTCCCAATGAAATGAAATTTGAAACTCAAGCTAGTTATCAGCATATTATCAGGTTGTGGCTCACATTTACTAAAAGTATCAATTTACTCAAGGTGTTTTTAACTTTTTGATTATTTTCTCAAATAGATTCAATACTTTCGTTCAAGCGAGCAGTGTTATGTTCTGTGATCTGTATAAAATTTAATCCGATTGAAATTTATGATAAGAGTTGATTAAGCGCGTCGCGAAAAAGGCTTTAACATTTTTTACTCTACATTTTAAGAGGAAGTGAATAACAGTTGTGTGGCAAATAAACTAATTTATTATTATTTCTTTCTAAGAATAATTGATTCGTCAACAAGAATTATTTTGACCGCGCTTGAATTGAAGAAAGATATTTTTATCTCGCGAGACTACTGCGGATTACGCTATTGGAGTCTGCGAGAGTAGCGAAAGTTCTGGACCAAGTAGTAGAAAAAGATGTGAATCCGCTCAGGTCACAATCCAACGTCATTTCGCGTTTAGCCCGCTAGACATTCGGATGGATCACCGAGTGAAATCGGAAATCTCAGATGTTATATACTCGATCTCCCAGTCCAGAGCGCTAGATCTATTAGCATGTATGTTAGATGCCCTGTCATTAATTAACTGAAGGTTTTCTACATTTTATTCGATCGCGACCCTAATGTAGGGAATTTTTTGTCAAATATTGAGGGAAAATAATATTTTTGAACTTATATATTTCTAACTTGAAATAATGATATTAAATAAATTTTAATTTTCTCATTAATATATCAAAGAATAATTGATTCGTCAACAAGAATTATTTTGACCGCGCTGAATTGAAAAATTAGATATATTAATGAGAAAATTAAAATTTATTTAATATCATCATTATTTCAAGTTAGAAATATATAAGTTCCCAAATACTGTTTTCACTCAATATTTGACAAAAATTCCCTACATTAGAGTCAGCGATCGACTAAAATGTAGGAAACTCCTTCAGTTAATTATTTCTTTCGATAAAAAATAATACAGGTCAAAAAAGTGTATGTAATCATTAATCATTGTCTCAACTCTCTCAAGAAGCAATATTCCAAAACCACCCACTTGTCTATCAATGATAAATAATTCCGTTCCATTTGAATTTTTTTGAAAACTAATACGAAGTGTATTTGCACATTGAAGGCTTTGTTCTTGATTCTCCCTGAAAGCAATAGCCTCTTAGGCTCGGTTTAACTTCAGAGAATAAAATAAAATAAAAGTGTGCCAGTATTTCAATGTATAAAAAAAGGTAGGTGGTTGGAAAAGAGAAGAGAGCGAGTCATAGAAATGGCCATGAAAAGATTTTAAACAGACGAACAATTTAGCGCTCGTTATTTGAACAGATGTTATATTCTCAATATTCTGAACACAGACTGTCTATTTTTATTTTACTTCCACTTATATAGAATAAGTGAAGTATAGAATTGGCATTTCCGGAAATAGACTTTTCAAAGCCTTCTAATTCCAATATAAATTTAACTTTTACTTTTTGAATTCTAGTTGAAATTATACGATAAAAACTTTGTAGTTAGGGTACAAATTTAAAAAAAAAATCGTACTTTCTGATCTCTTTAGCCAAGAAAGTACTTCACAAATTCATTGAATTGGATAACTTAAAAACAGGTAATCTCAGTGATAGTAAATGTTAACTTAAGCTAGTTATCAATTCGAGATATAACAGCAAGTATTTAGCACAAATCGACCAACCAGAAACACCTCTTTGCTTCAGGTGTTTTTAGATTTTTCATTTTTTTTTATAAAAAACGGCTTTAATGATTAATGTATAATTAAAGTTTTGAGCATCTTTTTTTTGAAAATAGTTTCAAAAAATCAGCTCGGGTTCAGATTAACCAAATATTAATTAATGATTAATTTTTAATTTTTAGTATTTATCAATAATAATCTCACAACTTATTTGTTATCTAAAATTTTTATTAAAATTGTACGTCTGTGAGAAAAATTTTTTAGTTAATTAACTTTTAATTATTATTGTTTTTTTTTTAGTTTCTTATCAATGCATGGTCATGTGGCGTGCAATAAATAAAATCTTTGCCTTAATCTCAAAGAATTATAATGTTTTATCATCTCAAAAAGAATTCTCTATGTTATATAATACAATTTTGCACTTGCCAAGCTCATCGATCATTCAATGGATCTTTTAATAACATAAACGACGCCCGCTACACCCTTTTCTTAGCAACTAACTCAATTCAAAAGTGTTTGGAGAAAGGGATCAGAAAATATCGTAAATCATTTTTAATCTTTAGGGTATTATTATTTTTTTATGTTTTGGTATAGAAGCAAACGCGTTTAGTGTATAATGCGCTTGTTTGGATTCCTATATAACACTGACGATATAATAATTATAAAAATAAATCTTAATTCAGAGTTTACTTTTATTTAAATAAACTTCATTGAATTTTTTCTACCAATAATAATAACCTGCGGATTTTATAATAAGGAATTTTTTTTAAATAAGAGTGAAGGCCAACTTGATTTTCTAGTTCTAGGTGAATAATAATGCTCTCAAACAGATCCGGATCAAAACTTCTGGACTAATAAACCTAGCTGATCAAGTAGTGGATTGTGACTTTTCAACCAGGAGATGCTGTCCAAAAAATACCCTTCATTTTTTGAAATTTTATTTTAATCTTCGTTTTTTTTTTTGCAAATCTCATCATGGCATCATTTTCGTTATTTTTACAAATTTAACATTAGATTTATTAAAAATATATTTTTGGGGCCTTCCCCCCAAACGGATACTGCTTTTTTTGAGTGAGGGTAGGAGTCAGAAATTAAATTTTGTGACTTCAACTCCACAGTTTTTTTTCCTCAGCGAGAACAATTTTTATTCGACTAAAACTCGTCTGAACTTGTTTTTGACATGCTTGAACTGGAAAAAATACCAGTCAGAGACTTCAAACCTTCCATCGGCACTCTTTTCGAAAAATCATTTATTTTAATTGCCCCTTGAAACTATGCAACAATTTTATTTAATATCGAGAACCAATATACTTTTCAAAAGAAAAAATGTTTTTTATAGAATTGTTTAAAATGAAGTATATTAATTTGAAAATTTAAAGATACTCATGAAATTATGAAGTTGACCTTATATATTAAATTTATGAAAATGCGCTAATTTGAAATTTGAATTGATTAAGATTACAAATATTTGAAAATAATCAACGTCTCTTTAAATAGTAGGTATATTTAATATATATATGTAAGTTTTTAAAAAATAATTACAATATGAAATTTCCATATTGATTATTATGTATTGAATTAAATAAACTGTGCGCACTAAAGCCACATGCTTTTTTTTGTAATTTTTGTTATTTTCATTTTTTTTCACTTTTTTTATTGTTATTTTTAAAATTTTTATTATTTTAAAAATTAGCATACATTATTCACCCAACTTTTTCATAATATATCATTTTTTACATAAAAAATAAATCAAGATACTACCATTTTATAATCCGACTCTAGAAATAGATAAAAGCATTACTATTATATATATTATATAAAAAAGTAGATATTTCTAATATCGCGTTGATTATAATATTCTTTAGGATGGGGTTTTTCTTTCTAATAAAATGTAAAAATAAAAATACTAGAGATTGTTTTTCTAAATTACCTAGGTACTTTTATTATCGAAACATTTATTTTTAACTTAATAATATTAATTTATTTCTTACTTAATTAAATTAGATTAAAAAGAAGCAAAAGAAATACCTAAATACAAGTACTTTCATTTATTTATTAGCTTGATTAAATCACTCCAGTTTATTTAAATGGTCCACCAATGAATGACAGCTGAATGCCTCGAGAGAGAGAGAAAAGTCAGGACCTAAATTCAACTTTTTGGGTTTCTTCTTTTTTTCCTGCACCCAAATGAAAGTTTTATTATCTGGTTTCACATTTGGTTTCTAAATTTGATCAACATTTTTTAACCGACTTCAAAAAGGAGGAGGTTCTCTATTCGATTGAATTTTTTTTACTTTATCGAATATTGTTTTATCCAAAAATGTTACCTATATATATATATATATTTTTTTTTTAATTGCATTTCAAATTATCTTGATTCCTTTTTTTAACCGACTTCAAAAAAGGAGGAGGTTCTCTATTCGACTGATTTTTTTTTGTGTCTATGTTACCTCATATCTCCGCCAATTGTGAACCGATTTTGATGATTTTTTTGCATTGTGTTCAGTCTAGCTTTCGATTGGTCCCGTTTTTTTTTTCATTGGTATTGGACCTTTTTTGATATGTTTGTTTAGGCATAACTTCTTTGTTTATCACCCGATTTTAATGATTATTTTTTTATTGGAAAGAGGGTACCTTAGGGGTAGTACCATATTAATTTGGTCAAGTTCTGAAGATATGATCAATGACGAAATAACGTAAATCTCCAATTCTTATGAGCAAATAATCGAAATTATAATAAATAAAATATTTTATAAAAAATCAATCTTAAAATGTTCATTTAAAACCCACAAACGTTTCCAGAGAATTTTTATATTCATGAATTTAATTTTATTATCATTTTCTGATTCATTCGCCCGACGATTTCTCTTACGAGATGCATGCAAGGTATTATATTAAGTCACTATTAATAACATCACTAAAAAGAGAAAAATAAAAATAATTTTTATAAAAAATAAAACCGACTTCAAAAAAATTAAAATGCAACAAACAAAATAAAAATAACTTAAAAAATCAAATAAAAATACACTAAAAGGTATAAAATAATTATTATCTTATTTAGTTACAATTAAACGACTGAAACATTAACATGAAATTACTTTTTGAAGTCGGTGCCAAACATATACATTTTATGAATCGCTCGACGGATCTTACTTAGTACGTTTGGCGGGTACGCTCGCTTTATAGGCATAGTATGTTTGGCACCGACTTCAAAAAGTAATTTCATGTCAGTATCTTCGTAGTTCAGTTGTAACTAAATAAGATAATTATTTTATACCTTTTAGTGTATTTTATTTTATTTTTAAGTTATTATTATTTTAATTGTTGCATTTAATTTTTATATATATATTATTATATATATATATATATATATAATTTCGAATCCGACTCGAGGCATCCAGCTAAAATTTGACCCCCGGGGATAGAGACAAATTTAAAAATATAACTAGTATCGTAATTAGGCTTATGGCTAGAAAGGCCGAAAAGCCAAAAAAAATATATATATATAATATATCTACTATAAATAACACATATTTAATACATGTACATATTTTTTCGCCAACAGACAAGCGGTGGCTACGGATCTGAGCCAGCTACGGGACGATGCTGCCCAACTACGCCACGAAATGGTTAAACTTCGTGTTAATCAAGAGCGATCTGATGCGCAGCAGAAACAACAACAAACCGATGTAGAGGCGATCCGGGCTCACGTGAGAAACGCCGCGGCTGCGTGTGCAGATCTACGCACGCAGGTAAGACCCTCCTCTTTATAAATTATAAATTATAACGAGAACAAAACCTTTCTATTAAGCTCATTAACTTTTAAAAGTTTTTTTTTTAATTACCCTGTCTTCGTTTTTATACACTTTTTTCAATTCTTATTTAATTTACTTTATATGTATACGTAGGTATATATTTTTTAATGAAGATGAATTAATGTGGCCGTAGCATATTTTTATAGGATCACAGAGAGGGCAGCCAAATAAAGAGAACGTCTTCTAAAAGTTATTTTACTATTTATTAAAAAGGAATTATTAATATATTAGCATTTTTTCTTTGGAGATGGACTGGTTGATATATACCTAACTGAGGACTTAATGACTCCAGAAATAAATGAATATGCAATTTCGAAAAATACACTTTTTCATATAAATGTAATCTAAAAGCTTCCTTGCACCTACTATGCTCCAAAAGGCATAACTCTGGTATTAATTTTACTGCCCCCAAAATGTAACTCAAAAATAAATTTTATGAATTTTATACTACATTAGAAAATAATTAGTTTTTCATTCCTGAACATTTTCAATTTTCAGACATGTGCCATTTTCGAAATTGGATTTTCAAAAAAATGAATATTTCCAATAAGAGTAGGTATTTGTTGGAAGATTTTTTCTTTACAGCTTTTAAAACCGACGTTTCGGATGAATTACCCTCATTCATCAGTGTTAAAAGGATCAATGAAGGAAGCATGTAATATTTTTTCTTCCTGTCTTCTTTTTCTGTGCTCGTTTGTGTTGAGAAAATATTTGTAATCTTTCCTTCATTAATAGAACAGAGTATAATTATTATTTATGTATGCATATACATGTACATCTTGCTTTGTCCTGAGGAAGATTGGAAAAAAAATCAAAACCTCGTGTATCGGGGATTGTTCCCTTTATCTGTTTTTTGCCTGACCCCTGGGATCCTATATATATTTTAAATTTATATTTCAGTATTAAAATGTTACGGTGGCTTACTTCTTTCAGAATATCTAGATGAAATTTATTTCAATTCAGAACAAAATCGAATGGAAAGCTTGTAAAGAATTGGCTCACAGTTTGAATGAATAAGCTGCGACTCAGTCTAATATTTCAGCTTTCTAACTAAAATCTTTCACAAACTTGCTTTAAAACTATGAATTTTTTTGAAAAAGCGTACCATATATTAAAAATTAAAATTTTGTATAATATAAATAAATGATTCGCAGATTCCTTTCTATCTTCATCTCTTGAGAAGTTCGAAAGCAATGAAAGTTTAATCTTTTTTTTCATTTTTAATAAAGATCTCTATGCATTTTTAAAAACTCTATTTCAATGTATTTTAAAATTTATTTTTTAAAAAACTCTTTTATTATTTAATTAAGCCTTTTGTAATAAATTATAATTTCATCTGAAATTTTAATGTTTTATTCAAAGTTTAATAGGTATTTATTTTTCAATCAATTTTACATGAAACGGTACAAAAATATACATACTGTTTTACTTTACTTTTGATTTCTTTGAAGTCAATTGGCAAAATTTTACTTGATATACTCGTTTCATAAATAATGTTTTATGTTTTAAGACATTCCTTAATTATTTAATTAAAATTCACATTCGATCTTTCTTTTTGGTTTTACGAGTGTTATTTGAAAAGATGGCTCTCTTTAAGGTCGTTTTACTCCGAATGGCCTCTAAAAATCTTAATCAGCTGATCAGACTGCGTCTCTGCAAACACGAATAACGACCCTCGAAGAAAACGAATAGGCCGAAAATGTAGCTGGCAAATACAAATCTCGTCTAATTCACACGAGGACTCCTTTCCAAAAAAAAAAATATTTATCTACTTAAAATAAACCATCTCTCGTAAAATATAAATGAAAAGCTCTTATTTCAATTAGAATTTAGATGATAAACTCGAAAAAGAGAAATGGTAGAAAAATATCAAAAAAATATCACATTTTTTTTTTCAAAATTGTTCTTTTTTTTTTTTGATTTAATTCCTCCCAAGGCACTTAGCTTTTATAAACATTTAAATATATTCTCTCAAGTTTATATACAATCATTTTTAATTAATTATAATACTTATTATTATATTTTAATTATTTATTAAGATGATACTATGGTCCTCTAATCTGTTTTAAGTGATGAATTTTCCTACTTTTATTAGTTGAATAAAAGATTTCACTGTCGATGGTAACAGAATTGTTTTTATTTTAGGTTAAAAATAAAATAAAATGAGAGAGTCTTCTGTTTTGTAAATAAAATAATTTTTAATTATTTCTAGAGACTATAGTTTCGAAGTCATTGCCTTCATCATCAGTCTATCACAAATATTTCAAATTAGTTACAAATTAAGATTTATACATAGAAAATTTTGAAAAATATATAATGTCTTTTTCTTCATGTTTCCTCTTGGGAGATTAGAATATAACTGATGATGAAGGCAATGCCTTCGAAACTATAGTCTCTAGAAATAATTAAAAATTATTTTATTTACAAAACGGAGGACTCTCTCATTTTATTTTATTTTTAACCTAAAATTTTCCTACTATTTTTTTGAGATTGTGAGTATCAATTTATTTCAATATATCATCAATTTAATCGGTAAAAAGAATTTACGATAGAAATCAAAATAAAATATATTATTTAAAAATTTTGAAAATTACAGGTTAGGAAAAATGTTGGGTAATATGGCACTCTAGGGAAAAAGAAAAATACAAACATTTAGCAGGTGAAATCTCGAAAATCATATTCTAGGGATCTAGCGCATTATGTGCACACAATTCTCAAATTAGATATTTCACCCAAATTTCCACCCCTAGGGCATCAGATAAATGGTCCTTGCAAAAGAAGAAAGTTGCATCATTATTTTCAGGGGTTCCTGAATCGTTTGGCAACTCATCTTTGTGATTGCCTATTTATCTATCTCACAGGGCCCTAATATATATACCTGCAATAACAGAGGGATCACATTAGATGCAGTCGTTAATTATCGAAAACAAATCAAGTAAAAGTATAAATAAAAGTACTCAATATTTTTTTTTTCTTGAAAACATTAGTCTTGAGCTTATAAAAAATATCAAAAATCATCTATTGCAGCATTCTTATACTACAAAAAATGCTTTGTGAATGAATTATTATGAGGTATAATAAATCATTTTTGTACCAGATTTGAGATAGTTGTGGGGAAGGCCATCTTTTCATTATAATTTATATTTATTTTGTTTATATCTTTAAAAACAAATTATTTAATTATATATTTGAATATGAATATAAAACTTTTGGTAAACAACCTAGAATTAAAATATTCTAAAATAAAGAAATTCTTCTTTAAGAATATCATTGAAAAAAAGTCCTTATGTTTTGTGTAAATAATTCCGATGATAAAAAAAATCGTAAATTGAATGTTGAAATACTTGAATAAAATCAATTGAACTCAAGTGCTCTTTCGAGGGATCTATTACTGAAAAGAGTCAAAGGGAGAATGAGTAAGAGGTGATTTGGGAAATAAATAAACCTTTTGCTTGAATGGAAACTTTTCACATGCAAGAGAGATACAACTTTAAATTAAACTTCCAATTAAACGTAAATCATTTTAGATTACAAGCGAACTCGAGACATATTAGTATTTTTTAATTTCAATATAAAAAGAAATGGAAACATTTGAATTTTCGTTCATCAATGTTAATATCACTTGTTTATAATAGATATTTTAGTTATCTTTTTATCGGGTGAATTTTTCATTTATCTTCAATTATATTATACCTACCAGTGGCGTGCGGTCCATGGATGATGTGAATGCGGCGCATCCCTAAAATTTTAGAACGTCGTTTGCCAGGAGCAGCATCAGTCGAGTTATTTAATAGCCACACCTAGATCCTGAGAGCCCCTGGTATTTAGACAAATGAATTGGCATATCAGTTAAGGATATTTCTACCGCGCGACCGGACGGCGTCCCTGCCTAGTATCTATTTGTACAATCAACATAACAAAACTGGATACTCGAAAATTAAAAAAAAAAAACGAATAAAATCACTTTTTTTAATACATTAATATTATGAGAACGTCAAAAACAATTTTATAATTAAGTAGACAAAATATTAATAAAAACAAAGAGAGAGGCCAAGTGCAAACAGTACTCCCAAAGAATAGGTATCATAATTTTTTCCATATTACATCCAAGCTAATTATTTTATAGCAAACAAAAAATACTTATTGAAAGTACTCAGACAAAGCAACTAAGATAGAAGGGTGGATTATTTTTACTTGCCCCTGGAAGTAGTCAAAGTGAAGAGAGACTGTCCGCTCAGTTTTTAATATCAAATGAACAAATCTAATGTTAAGTTTGAAAAATTATATTAAGTGGTTATTAAATGAATTTTACGATAAATAAAATAAAATTTTCAAAAATGAATGGTCCTTTTTTGTACAGCATCCTCTGGCTGAAAAGACACCGTTCGCCCCTGATACCTACTTATACCTATACCGATTTTCCTTCAAAACTGTAAAACTGTTTCAACGCAATACGTATATCAGAATAATTATTAAACATATCAATATATCAATTTAGAAATTTGTATAGACCTACGAATCCTTATTTTACTAAACTAAATAAAATCAATGCTTTGTCATTTCTAGATTAACGGCTTACTATTTTAAATGTAACTCTTTTTTTATGTTTTTTTACAATGATAGATAGTTTAATTCTAAATTTTAACAGAAAACTGCCGAGTAAATCTTCATTATCTCTAAAGATAATATGTTATCTGTTGTTGCAATAGACGCAGATTTCTAACAGGATTTTGTTTTATTATTTTGTACTAAATAAATCCCTTGGTCCGGTCCCTTTAGCAACCATTAATAACAGCTGTATCAAAGCATATTATGATTTATATTACAAAATAATAATAATTGTCACTGTTTTTATTTTTAAATTTTGAATTAAACTTTCTATCATTGAATAGAAGAAAACGATGTCCTTTATTTGCCTTAAAAAAAATGATTATCATTTCAAATTAGAAAGTTGATCATAATATTTTCTGTTAAAACAGAAATGAGTGAGTATTGATTTTAGTCCCGAAATAAAAATCATTGAGTCTATAAGTATAAAATTTCAAATTGATATTTTTGCGAAGATATTGCATTGAAACAGTTTTATTGAGACACATGCTATATCGCCAATGTCTGTATTACTTTAAATACTACAATAATAAAGTGAATGAGTGCAATTAAATTTTATAACTATTTTGCTAATAGGTTGATTAAAATTATAAATATGTAATCACTTTTTTTACTATTAAATTACTTTATATGTACTATAATTTCTAATAACAATTAATTAGTGATTCTACTATATTACGTTCAGTAAATAGCAAAAGTTTTTTTTATTATTTATGGTTTTCGAGATAGGTATGTATCGTTGTACTACAATCCTGATACGTTGTTTTTCATAGATGGAATCTCTAATGAATTTTTATCTCATCAGTTTTCCTGGTTGATCAAGTTTTCAATTTTGAGATTTATTATTAATATAAATTCATAATTCAATATAAATAGCTATAATAATTTTCAATGAGAACATCAAACTTTATTAATGAAAGTTGCTCTCCACAAAATATTGATATTACATTAAATATATATATAATATACATTTTATCTTTAAATTAAGAGGGAACGAGATAGGAATAGTTTGATTAATTTTCTCTTTTTATTTTCTTTTTATCATTTTAGAATCCCCAAGTACTTTTAGTTTGTTAAAATTAAACGATTTCAAAAAAAAAACTTTTAAGTTTTTAAACAAGGTTTTGGATATTTTGGAATTATACATGTGTTTGTAAATTTATAGTGTCTAAATTAGAAAAAAAATGAAAATAGAAACTTTCAAAATATCAAAAGCTGTATTTTTTTAAACATATTATTATATCATATCGAAAAATGATTATACATCATGCTGCAAAGCACTGTAGTTCGATTCTCTACATTAAGCAACATTGGACGCAGTTAGTAACTGGATGGAAGATAGACTGTAGAGTTGACTCAACAACAATAATCTAAAATCATCAAAACATACATATTGCTATTTATACAAATGCCCGTTCAGCATTGCCACCAAAATGCAACTACATATTCTGAACTTTTAGCTTTATTAGAATAGAGTATATCTATATACATAATGATAGATGTGATTTTGTGTTCGGCTTCCTTTCCATAACAGTAGCATAGTTAAACTTTACTTTTTAAATAAGACTTATTAGTAGAAACAACAATTAATTCGAAAGCGACATTTCGCCTCTTTAAATATTACTTTATTGCAACACTTGTAAAGAGGTTATATAGGTATTTTGGTGACATGGTACTCAACAATTACTATTCGGATAGTAAATAATAATTATGGTTATTATCCGGCAAAGTAACAAAATGTTTATGTAAAATCTTCCTTGGGATAGAAGCGGGACCTAAAATATATTATAGAAAATGACTTTTAACGTTTTAACGGCATCATTAACGACAGCATCTAATTAAAGTTTCCTCTCGTAAATTTATTCGATAAGGCATACTTGCGATTTTACTTAAGGCAGCATCCAGGCAGCATTTTGCTGCCTTCTCGGTAATTGAAAATTAAAATTCATTCAGTCGATTAAGTATTAAAATTTTGTATTTTTTAAAAAATTTCAAAAATTATTTGATTCAATTATTTGACTATATGATGGCTTTTTCAATCAGAAACTTATTAAAATATTAATTTTTCAAGATTTATTATATCAATCTAAACTATTGCATCACGGAAAGAAAATAAATTTTCAGGAGATGATTTCAATCCTTTAGGGAAATAAATTTTTAACAGATTCATAAAAAGAAGAGATTTGTTTGCTCTGTAAGCTACAATTCAAACAAATTTTGAAGATATTTGCTTTTTCTAATTTAACTATCTTATTTTAATGTACTGATTGCAAATGAATTTCCAAAACGTTCGTTTATAAATTTATATGTCCCTACTTAAATTTATTTTCGAAAGCCAGTCAATCGCGAGTCGCAAACCTAGGGTCACATTTTCAATATATATATTGCTAAAAATCCCCTTAAAATGGCTACTTTGGGAACACTCTCACACCATGATTTTAAATAAAAAATCCACCCTTCTATTCAACAAAAACTTTTCAGGAATACCTCACACCTCATGATAGAAAACATAGTTTTTATTTTAAGCCACACAAATATTTCGACCCTTCCCAAAAAAATTATTTGATACAAATTTTAATTATGGGCAAAGTGAATTACTTCTAAATTTTACGTTGGTTTACGAGCAACATTGCTCTGACAGACGGACAGACAGACATTGTAGCAATACTAGTAGGGTCTCCTTTTACTTTTTATATGGAACCCTAAAAATAATTTAATCCCTCATCCATCTTTATTACAGTCACCTATCCTCTAGACCCTGAAAATATTATTTTAAATTAATTATTCATGTTAAGTAAAATGTCTTGTATACACTCGCATATTATTATAAATATGAAATCTCACATAATAGGTAAAGGAGATAATGTATTTTTGGCTAAACACATGCAAAGATTGTCAGTCGAGAGGAAGAAAGTTGGCCGGCATCTATTAACCCGGCAAGAGAGTTTAATGAGCAATTTTCACCTGCGGCTTTCAAAATGCAGAGACTGAGTGACGAGAGTGGAACAAGTAAACAAACCCAGCAGTCAGGCAATAACAAGCCTGTCTATTCAAGAAGTTTGCGAGTTGGTTCATCTCCTGGCTGGCCTTCCCTCTATCTATCCCTGATATTAAACTTGTATCGTTGTTGGGCTTGAAGATCCCCCGGGAAGGGAGCAGCAAATATCGGTCCCTACAAAGGGCCAATCAATCGAGGCCAATGTTCCCAAGTGCCTCTCATCTCAGAGGCACAATAAAACTGACCAGACAACGGCCAAATCAAACATCATCATCGACAACGCCGGGTTCAAGCAAGAGACGAATATTTTTCTAAACAAAAACTTGTTTATTTGCCAATTCTATCACGCGTCCGAGTGCAAAAATTTATTTAAGAACAAAACGAAAAATAAAAAGAAAGAATTCAATACAAAACAGAATACATTAGAATAATCATCCAGATGTTTTAAACCAGGAAAAAAAAATAAAAGAGCTAAATTTCAATCAATGCCAAATTATACTCAGAAAAGTCATGTGATTTTTATTAAATAAAGTGAAAAGAAAAAAAAATACTTGAAGAGATTTGATCTTAAAAGTGTTCCGCCCACCAGATTCTAAGTTTTTCAATGTATTCCTACAAGACAATAAAAATCAGTAAAGTTTTAATTAAATGGTAAAATAACTGTAAATCACTCGAACTCATTTGGACTCCGATAGAGCGATTTAAACTTAAGCTTTTTGGGACATAATGTTTTTGAGTTTTCGCCATCATAGAACTTATACAAAAACAATTTATGAAAATTATCTTTTTAATAATCACGGTAACTTAAAACATGTATTTTGACTGAAAAATATAATTTTAGTATTCATTTCATTAATTATTCTTATATGAAGCTTTGCTGGAAGATTAGATCTAGAATGTATGTTTGTATTATATTAATTAATTTTTATGTAATTAAATTGGCCTAAAATTGAACATTAAATGGGGTAGATGGCCCTATAGATACAATGTTTTTAATAAAATAAATAAATAAGAATCTCTCAGGTTAGACTTTCCATGCCGAAATGAAAAAATGAAAAATAAAATATAAGAAAATTCTAATTATTATTTAACTTTCCCCCAAGGATGGTGGAAAATTTTTCCAGATTAGTACCCCTATTGATAGATATTTAGTGAATGTGTAAAAGAAAAAATATATATTATTTTTTATATTCAGGGTATTAAATGAAATTCTAAAAATTGCTTTGGGTATTTCTCTAGTATATCTATCTACGGATTCTTTTTCATTTAAATATACTGTTTTAGTTAATTATATCTCATAATTTCAACCAATAAGCTTTATCTAATTTATCAAGTTCGCTATGGAAAAAAATAAATGAAATTAAATATACCTACTTTAGAACGAAAGAGTAATTTAATGGAAAACAATAATTTTCAATTAATTATATATGTTTTATGGATCGATAGAACGAGTTAATAAAAAAAATAAAAAATAAAGAAACTCACTCCGTTGGGGGAAAACTTTTAAAAACTTAGTAGAGTAAAAAAAAATGATTGGATATCGATTTCGTGCAAAAAAAATTAACAGCAATCTTGGGTTGTTTTACCCTATACTTTAATTTTAACCGGAACAATACCTGGAGGCGTTTGTTCTAGAAAGTTGATGATTTTGCGTTACATCCCCTAATAGCGAATTCTTTTCCATTGGACCTTCTTCTTGTGCGTGCACGAAAAACGAAGGTGGCAACGAAGCTCGAGTTTTGTTTTTTGTTTTTGTTTTTTTGATGTCAGTCGAACCATAATGTCTGCACCAGTAGGGGCTTCTAGATTCTTTTTTTTTTATCTTTTATTTTTTTATTCATAAGCTGGAGTCGATTATCTCGAGGAATTTATCTCTGTTCACGCTCAACGGTGCGAGTGTGCAACGGGAGCCGGGGGAAATATGCAACGGTATTCACTTGAGCCAAAATATATATATCGGGGACAGACAAGAGAGAGGGAGAGCAAAATGATAAATATCAGCAGATAATAAATATTTTGCTTCAAAGGAGATTTTTCATTAAAATAAAATAAAATAGAAAGAGAAACATGAAGCGAACAGTTGAAATTCTTATGAAATGACAAAATTTCTCATAATTCACGAAAAATGAATTTAATATTTGTTTAATTAATTTAATTATTTTAATAAACGAAACTACAAATGACTATCTTTAATCTTTTCAACATTTATTTAATTAAAGAAAGAAATTATCATTTCTTTAATACATTTTAATATTTTCTCGTAGATAATTTTAATAATTCATAATAAGGCCTATACAGTTCTTTTATCCAACATATAAAAACATTTAATTAAAAAGATTTACTTTGCCGAGAGTAGCTGAGTTGATACTTTATAAGGAGAAATCGTTTGTTGGGCGACCAGCTTACTATTAAAACTAAAATAATTTACCTACATCCAATCGAGTATTTGTACTCTTAAGAAAAGATACAATATTTCTTATTTAAAAGACTGGTGAATGTCAAATTTTCGAAACTATAGTAAATTTATATACTTACTATATGTGTAGCTATGTATTTGTTTATTTTCATCAAGCGGAGGAAAACCTCAGTGATTTCTCCTTATAAAACATTTCTTGATTAAAATATAATAGGAACTGTGCAACAGTTTTAAACCAGTTCAGCCCTTTCACTTTATAAATATAGTTTCCTAAAATATACATTAATAACAAATATTTTTACATTCTTCTAGTAAAAAATCTATAAATATTTTTTTTTTAATTTTTCAAAATCTTTAAGGAGAGAAGTCCCTGGCAACTGGCAACCTCCTTACCTAACTAGCCCCGGATTCAATTCCCGGTTAGCCCAAATATCTATGAAATCATTTAATTCTAATACTTTTTAATTTAATTATTTTATATCTTAAAAACAAAAAAACAAATACCGAAAAAAAAATAAAATAAAATAAAACTCGATGTTTCTTGGCACTAGATTATTTTTAAACGAGGTCAACATGTTTCCTCTTCTTTTAATATTTAGCAGTGTCTCTGTCGCGTGTTGACATTTGCCAATTCTTTTTATCAATCGATAATAATAATGTCCAGCAAAAGAAAGACATCACTGACTTTATTACTTTTATCTATCATCTCGATCTACAACTGATATTGGCAAACTAACCTTTTAAATTCGATCTCTTTACCTTTATAAAACAAACCTCTAAATATTTAGAATATATGTGGAGAATGATAACAAAAACATGGTTTCTTCAAATGGATCTCTCTTACGTATATACTATTTACAAAGAAAAAAGGGGAGACCATAGATAAAATTGTTGTTATGTAGATCACAAGATAACCGAAATAATTTATTAAACATTTCTCTGCCCTATAATCAGAAATCTTTAAACAAAGCACTGTATTTATTTACTATTTTATAAATAAACTAACCTATATTAAATTTTGTACACATTTTAAAAGGGCTAAATTTCTAAAAAAAAAAGGAACCAGAATACCCTAGGAAAATTAGTGTTAAAACTCTATTTTTAACCAAAAGCCACATCTCGTATAAAGGGAGCCCCTGCAATTTAGACAACTAGATTGGCAGATCAGTTAAGGGTTTGACTACCCTACAAAAAAGGCGTAAGCCATTTCTCCCTGGTCACAGTTTCGAAACCTTTCCACATTTTTCCCTTTTTTATAGATAAGTATTACTATTTATGGCAAATAATCTAATAAATTAAAATCAATATTTTTTAAGGATTCATTCACAGAAATTATTTTCAAATACCAAAAAAACTTTGGTTGTCAAATCACATATAAATCGAACAACCCATTCATTAATCTGCTTTTGCTTATGACTTGTAAAAAGATTGAATTCTCTTCTTACCGCTTAATTTCTTCAATCCTTTCTCAATTACCACCTCTTTTTTCTTAGACGTAAGAGTAATTTATAACATAGGTACTTTTTATATCACTTAGGTACATTAAAAAAATTATATCTTTCTAAAAATATAAATAATCTAATAAATTTAATATATTAAGCACTAATTTTATCTCTATTTCTATACAATATAATATTTTTATTATATATAAATATAATATTTTATAATGATTTCGATTTGGAGAATGGAAATATAAAATATAATGAGATTCTTATGGGGACGTTAAAAGCTTAATAAGCAAATAAAGGTTTTAAACCATCATGGTTGGCTGGTCTTTTTGCCTAGGGGTAAATAATAATATAATAATCATAATCATAATAATAATTCATTTTTTCTAGAGCATTTTTTTAAATACCAATTTATTTATTCTTTTTCCTGTTAATAAATTACGAAGGAAAAAAGCTTTTGAAGCGTTATGTAATATAATTTTTTCTCGTAAATATATTATACACAAAGAATATATAGTCAAAATAGATTTAAGCATCTTTAAAGTTAAAGGGGAGGGGGGATAGAACTTAAAGAAAATATTTTTGTTTGGTTTCATATGTGCCAAGAAATTAAGGGAAACTAGTTTAATTCTGTATATAAAATATTATTTACATTAAATACTATTTCCTGATAAGAAGGTAGTTTTAGAAGTCATAACCTCTGAAGAAATGAGTTGATTCGTTTTTACTGGTGAAATATATATAATATATATATATATATATATATATATATATTAATCTCACTTGTTGGTCCCCTGACTAAAAAGTTGGATATTTTTAACCTAACGGTATTGTAACATTTTAATTAGATATTTATGTAATTTAAATGGATAAAAAATGAAAATTCATGCTAATGAGTATACAGTTTTTGGCTCATGGAAAAAATATAGGAGTGTTAAATTTATTTAATGCGCTTAAAAGTAATCCTAAATCTTCATTTTATACAAAGTTTAATTTAGATAATATGCAATCAAAATTTAATTAATACTTAAATTTAGTAGGAAAATTAATATGAATACATTCTAAATACTGGATATCATTAAAAAGGTCATAACAGCAGTCGAGCTATGAAGGATCAGAATGCTCTTAAAAACATCTTATGTATTTGCATCAAAAAGGGGGATGAAACTGGGAGACAGAGATTCATTGAAGCTGGGATAGAATCCCTTAATGCATATCACGTATGCAAGAGAGAAGAGGTATTTTGCGTTTCCTTAACTAAATTGTCCATTTTTAATTTCTATGACTCTAATTGAATCTCTTCTTAATGTTAAGGAGAAAACTCGTGTCACGTTATTTAAATTAAGTCAATATTAACATATTTAATTATATTAGTCCAGAAGATCATATATATGTTATTGTGGAAACCTGAAACGAGTTAAAATCCTACTCACCTAGTTGATAAAATTCTTTCGTGAGAACCAGTAGAATACTAGAATTACTAAGATAAATCTGCAATACTGTAAGGATTGGTATATTTTTAATTATTTATAATTTTTTCTTGTTTACTAGTTTTTACTGAAATTGATTAATAAAAGTGTTTTTGTTTGTCTTGACGTGCACATATTTAGAAGTTATTTTTCCTTTAGACCAGTGTTTTTCAACCTTTATGACCATAGTATGAAAAAAAATTTCGTGACCCCCTAGCTCCCGCTGTTTGTAACCTGTATTTTTTATGTTACAAATATCAAATCCGTACAACATTTTTATTAATTTTTACCATATAATTAAGTATCGGCTAAATACACAATTAAGTACCTATAACAGACATATTTTTCTTCGATTAGTTTTCGTCAACTCGGTCTTTTATTGGAGAAGTGGGGTCTGAGATAAACATCAAACAGAATTTGAAAGAAGAATTGTGTCATTAATTCTCGGTGCAAGAACTATTAGAGAACACTGGGCAAAGGTGGATCATAAATCCGTTTTTAAATGCAGCTATAGTAGATGAGGCAAGTTTGGGAACCAACCTAAAAGAAAATCTGTTGGAATTATCTGCCGATGGAATGTTGCACTTAGAATTCTAGTCTGTCAATTTGGATACATTTTGGTTAAAAAGAAAATCAGAATACCCAGAATTAACCACATTAACTTTGAATTGTTTAATTCCATTTGCCACTTCTTACTTGTGTGAGTTAACGTTTTCGTCAATGGCCCAAATAAAAAGTAAACATAAAAATTGTCTAAATTTAGAAAACGATTTAATTCTATGTGTAGCAAAAACCATCCACGATGGAAGAAATTAGTTAAAGAAAAACACTCACAACCTTCACATTAATGTGATTCATATGGCTTTTTACTTTTCAATGCAAAGCATGGGTAAAGTATTGCAATCGCTCTCGGGGCAAGCGTGGCTTCAAAGGGTCCTCAGGTAAAGACTACGGAACCCATGGACTCAAATAAAGTCACAAATTGTAGTATTCAATTAGGTTGAATTTTAGCACGTGACGGTTTTGCCAAAAATTACATGGGGTCTCGTCGAGAGGCCAAAAAGTGCGATTTTTACTTTATCCAATGCAAAGCATGGGTAAAGTATTGTAATCGCTCTCGGGGCAAGCGTGGCTTCAAAGGGTCCTCAGGTAAAGACTACGGAACCCATGGACTCAATTAAAGTCACAAATTGTAGTATTCAATTAGGTTGAATATTAGCACGTGACGGTTTTGCCAAAAATTACATGGGGTCTCGTCGAGAGGCCAAAAAGTGCGATTTTTTCATTTAGTGCGTGCGGATGTATGTATGTATGTATGTATGGATGGATGTATGTTATCGCTTTTTTGGCCCACGATTTTTTCCACACCGTTGCACCGATTGAAATGAAATTGAAAACCTACCATTAGTTTAACAAAATGAAGCGCTGATTAGTTTTTGGTACATATCGGCCCACAAACATGAGTACTTTATTTCGGTACTTTTTTAGTTTTTTCTAAATATCTTGAAAATGACTTAACCAATTTTGATGAAATTTAATATCCTAATTAAGTACCTTGGGGACCACAAAAAAGGTTAAATAAAGTTTTTAGTAAAATTATATTTTAAAGTACTTTACTCTAGAGTAAGATGGTACTTTTTAATTTTTTAAATTCTTTAAAATTTATTCATTTGAAAGTTTTAATATAGCTCATTTAGCCTTGCTTAAGTAAGAATGGATAGGCTTCTCTCTGTGAAATGCTAAAAATTTGGGAGGAATTTTTATGAGTAACCATAGCAACTGCGTTGTTTTCTTATCCGTTACCTTTGCTGAAGACAGAGAAATCGATTTTTAAACCAAAAATAGCGATTGATTCTCATCTAGTACTTGAGGAATAATCATTCTATATTGGATTTTTGACGTTTCGGTTTTTATTAGTAACCATTGCTGAAGACATGGAGGAATCGATTTTAAACCAAAAATAGCGATTGATTCTCATCTAGTTCTTGAGGAATAATCATTCTATATTGGATTTTTGACGTTTCGGTTTTTATTAGTAACCATTGCTGAAGACATAGAAAAATCGACTTTAAACCAAAAATAGCGATTGATTCTCATCTAGTACTTGAGGAATAATCATTCTATATTGGATTTTTGACGTTTCGGTTTTTATTAGTAACCATTGCTGGAGACATGGAGGAATCGACTTAAGATAAAAAATAGCGATTGATTCTCATCTAATACTTGAGAAATATCCATTCTATATTGGATTTTTTGACGTTTCGGTTTTTATTAGTAACCATTCCTGAAGACATAGAGGAATCGACTTTAAACCAAAAATAGCGATTGATTCTCATCTAGTACTTGAGGAATAATCATTCTATATTGGATTTTTGACGTTTCGGTTTTTATTGGTAACCATTGCTGAAGACATAGAGGAATCGACTTAAAATCAAAAATAGCTATTGATTCTCATCTAATACTTGAGGAATAACAATTCTACATTAGGTTTTTGACGTTTCGATTATTATTGGTGACCATTGCTGGAGACATGGAGGAATCGACTTAAAATCAAAAATAACGATCAATTCTTATCTAATACTAGAGGAATAACCTTATTGCATTCCATTTTTGATGTTTTGACTATTAATGGAAACCTCTACTGAAAATGTAGAAGAATCGACTTAAAATCAAAAAGACTAAATTCTTTTATGGTAAACAACTCAAGCTTGAGTTGTTTGCCATAAAAGAATTTAGTCTTTTTGATTTTAAGTCGATTCTTCCACGTTTTTAGTAGAGGTTGCCATTAATAGTCAAAACATCAAAAATGGAATGCAATAAGGTTATTCCTCTAGTATTAGATAAGAATCGATCGTTATTTTTGATTTTAAGTCGTTTCCTCCATGTCTTCGGCAATGGTTACCAATAAAACCGAAACGTCAAAAATCAATGTAGAATGGTTATTCCTCGACTCTTAAATGAGAATTATTTTTGAATTAATTTCAATATGAACTACAAATTGCAAGTGATATCTGATTAATAATAAAGGAACAAACATATTAATATTTCAAATGAATTTGGATAAAGTTTAGCAACGATCCGTTGCAGTTTATTTCATTTAGTGCGTGCGGATGTATGTATGGATGGATGTATGTTATCGCTTTTTTGGCCCACGATTTTTTCCACACCTTTGCGCTGATTGAAATGAAATTGAAAACCTACCATTAGTTTAACAAAATGAAGCGCTGATTAGTTTTTGGTACATATCGGCCCACAAACATTAGTACTTTATTTCAGTACTTTTTTAGTTTTTTCTAAATATCTTGAAAATGACTTAACCAATTTTGATGAAATTTAATATCCTAATTAAGTACCTTGGGGACCACAAAAAAGGTTAAATAAAGTTTTTAGTAAAATTATATTTTAAAGTACTTTACTCTAGAGTTAGATGGTACTTTTTAATTTTTTAAATTCTTTAAAATTTATTCATTTGAAAGTTTTAATATAGCTCATTTAGCCTTGCTTAAGTAAGAATGGATAGGCTTCTCTCTGTGAAATGCTAAAAATTTGGGAGGAATTTTTTATGAGTAACCATAGCAACTGCGTTGTTTTCTTATCCGTTACCTTTGCTGAAGACAGAGAAATCGATTTTAAACCAAAAATAGCGATTGATTCTCATCTAGTACTTGAGGAATAATCATTCTATATTGGATTTTTGACGTTTCGGTTTTTATTAGTAACCATTGCTGAAGACATAGAGAAATCGATTTTAAACCAAAAATAGCGATTGATTCTCATCTAGTACTTGAGGAATAATCATTCTATATTGGATTTTTGACGTTTCGGTTTTTATTAGTAACCATTGCTGAAGACATGGAGGAATCGACTTAAAATCAAAAATAGCGATTGATTCTCATCTAATACTTGAGAAATATCCATTCTATATTGGATTTTTGACGTTTCGGTTTTTATTAGTAACCATTGCTGAAGACATAGAGAAATCGACTTTAAACCAAAAATAGCGATTGATTCTCATCTAGTACTTGAGGAATAATCATTCTATATTGGATTTTTGACGTTTCGGTTTTTATTGGTAACCATTGCTGAAGACATAGAGGAATCGACTTAAAATCAAAAATAGCGATTGATTCTCATCTAGTACTTGAGGAATAATCATTCTATATTGGATTTTGACATTTCGGTTTTTATTGGAAACCATTGCTGAAGACATGGAGGAATCGACTTAAAATCAAAAATAGCCATCGATTCTCATCTAATACTTGAGGAATAACCATTCTATATTGGATTTTTGGCGTTTCGGTTTTTATTGGAAACTATTGCTGAAGACATAGAGAAATCGACTTTAAACCAAAAATAACGATTGATTCTCATCTAATACTTGAGGAATAACCATTCTATATTAGGACTTTTGACATTTCGATTATTATTGGTAACCATTGCTGAAGACATGGAGGAATCGACATAAAATCAAAAATAACGATCGATTTTTATCTAATACTAGAGGAATAACCTTATTGCATTCCATTTTTGATGTTTTGACCATTAATGGCAACCTCTATTGAAAACGTGGAAGAATCGACTTAAAATCAAAAAGACTAAATTCTTTTTTGGTAAACAACTCAATATGAACTACAAATTGCAAGTGATATCTGATTAATAATAAAGGAACAAACATATTAATATTTCAAATGAATTTGGATAAAGTTTAGCAACGATCCGTTGCAGTTTATTTATTCTTGTTGATTTGTGTTGCATTTTCTTAATAAAAATATATTTTTAAACTTTTTTTTCTTTTTTACTGAGGCTCCGCGATCCCCTTGGGGGTCGCGACTCACACGTCGAAAAACACTGCTCTAGGATTTTGGAAGCTTTTGACAAATATTTGGTTGGAAGAGGAGATTTCTCTACAACTTTAGGTCCCATGACAGTTTGTCTTACAGAAACAAATAAAAAACATACCTTCATAAATATATCTCTTTTGAAAATTTTGATATTCATTTCTCCCTTGACGAACAATTTATTACATTCTTGTGTTTTTTTTTGTTTTTAAAGGAAATTTCATAAATAGCAAGTAATTTTAATCGATTATTTTACATAGAATCGAATTTTATGTGGGGTTAAAAATACAAAATATTTTTTATTAGTATTAGTTATTCCTGTAAAGGACTCTGCGTTGAATTAGATTTAATTTTTTTATAATTTATTTTGATTTAAAATGACGGTGTTAGAGCTGTTAATGTGACGAATTTTAGGTGAATTTTGAAACTGTCGGCGTTTAGAAACGGAATGAATTAAAATTATGAAAAAATTTGTCGAATTCATTAATTTTTTCTTAACAGTGGCAAATAAGAATGAGTTTGATTTATCAAGTATTTTGGGAGTTTTAAGGTATGGAACTTACAGTATCGATTTCCACTCGCACTTGACCGGCTTAATTAATATATTTTTAGAGTATAGTATTTTTCAAAATATTTTAATCGTAAATTCATATTAAATTTTAGAGTACAAATTCGTATATCGAAAATTTAACTAAAATTGGAAGAAATTTAAGAAGCATGTCTTTGGTTTCCTCTCTTGTTCGAACCCTTGTTATTCGTCCGCATCTTTTGATCATTAAACATAAACAGAGAGAGAGAGGGAAAGAGAGTCGGTTGGCTGACTGGACGAATTCGAATTAGTATAGGTAAAAAAAAAAAAAAAAAATTAAAACGGACAGCAGCAGGAGGCCGGCTGGCTGAGGCTAAAACGCACCTGTCGTTACCTTAGCTCAGCCAGCAACTAACCGTTCCGAAACCGACAAGTTGATAAACCTACCGAATACTCCAAGACTAGAAAAAAATTTAAATAATATAACGAACAAATATGCTATCCACTAAAATATTTCAAAATATATTTATACTTGCTGTTTTTTGTTTTTTAAAAATAAATCACTCTGGATCTTAATCGATTAAATATATTAATTATTAAATTTTTTATAAGTATTATCAATATTTTAGAGCTGACTTAAACATCAAAAAGAGAATATTGATTAAGAAAAGAATTAAATAAGGGCAATTCTTTTTCTTTATATCGATTGAATGAATAGTCAAAATACCACCTTTTTACGGAAAAAATTCTTTCCATCTAGAAAACACTAGAATGTTTCAATTAATTTTCTTAGTTCATCATGTCCTACTCAAAATAATCTGTCATGTCTACATACGTATTTTCTTATTCTTTTGTAGTGAAACTTTAAATCAAAATATACGGTATATTAAAGTATCACTCTTTTTATTTAATAAACAAGTAAATAAGATGAAAAAGAGGAACATGATTTGCAAGACTTTTTAAAAAATATCGCCAAATATATATAAATTTCACTTTGAAAACGATTACAGAATTAGATGTCAAAACGTTGTGATAATAATATTTCATTAAAATTGTCAAATTTAGCTGATTATATTCGAAACTTTTCTATTAATAAACATACTATCCGTTATCGAAATATTATACTCGAACAAAGGATGAAGGGTGCTATATTCGTTGCTCTTCTATTAGAGATAGTGGGGGTAACATGTCAAGGTTTATTAGATACTCCATTCATTATAATTGTTGAATGTACTATATATGTGGTTTTCAGTCAATAAATACGCGTTTATTTCCAGGCTTTTATTAGACCATCTTCAGGGCATAAACTTTACGAATATTTAGAACAATAGAGTACACATTGACATATTTATATTTTTCAATTATATATAAATAAAAATAAAATTCAAACTTAATCATTAGATTAAAATTTTAATACTATTTTTGATTTGCGTGAAAATGAATACATATAACTTCTATATTAAATATTGTAGTAATAATAATATATAAATAAGTTTTTATCCTATTTAATTTAAGATGAGCTACAATGTTCTGAAAAACAGGCATTGTAGGCAACACTAATAGGGTCCCGTACGTTTGTTGTACGGAGCCCTAAAAATAAAAAATACAATTTTGTTGATTACACTAAATAAATTCCTAAAACCAATATTTATTGTAAAATCACTTTACTATAACATATATATTCTTGAAGATGATCTAATAAAATATCGGAAGCTTGGAAATAAACGATTAAGTGTTATTTATTGGCCGAAAACCCGATATATTCTCAATAATTCACATTTTAGGTCGATTCTCAAGTTGCAGCATTAGTTTTAATAAATAATAAATGTTAAGTCAACAGAAATTTTCTATAATGAAAAAAATCTATGAGGTTGTCATCTACTTGATGCAAATAAACATATACATATAGATATATAATTTATTTATATTATATTTATATATATTTATTTATTGTATTCATGTTACATACAATGTGAATTTAGTTGGATTTAAATAATTTTAAGATTGATGCTTTTTTAATATTAAAAATAAAAATGAAAATGTAGAATTATGTGATATTGTGTTATTTGGGAAGTTATATATATATTTAAAATAAAAAAAATTAGGCTGATGATGACACAATTTAAGTGGTCTAAACGTCCCTGTTGACAATAAAAAATAAATTAAAATTTTATTAGAAAAAAGTATAACTTGTGTTATCTTTTAAACAAAGAAAAACTACATCCATTTCAAGAGAATTGTATCCTCAAAATATCTGAAATGAAAAAATATATATAATTTATTTGTTAATGAGTATATGAGTAGTTCGGAAGGTTTTACCTTTATCATCAGTCCTTTTAATTATAAATATTCTATCTGTTATTTGTTATTTCCCATGGGTAGAAATTCGTTTATTGTAATACATAGAAAGTTGGTCACTCAACAAATGTACCTATATGTATGATCAAATAATTCATGCAATACTTTAATTTACAAAAAAAATATTTATTTGTTCATCAATTTTTATAATGTCCTCTTCAAAATAGTATTAATTGTAGCACCTTCTGGTAAAAAGAGAGAAACTTGGATGAATTATTTGATCATACCTGTTTATTTTCATATAACAGAGGACAACCTCATTTATTTTTCTTATGAGTCATCAACTCTGCTACTCTCAGCAATCTAAATCTTCCCAAGAAATTTTCCACCTTAATATAAATAAATAAGGTAATGTATAATAGACATTGTATATTATGGATCAGACGTTTCGTCAAAATTTGTTCCACTGAGTAAAGATTAGTGGGTGAAAGTGGAGCAAGAGAGATAGAATTACTCTTCTCCCTGAAAATCAGTTTAATTAGCCCGTCAGCCGGCGACACTTAAGGGCGCGAGGGAGATAAGAATAAAACCGCAGCTCTGATCCTTCTGAGGATAAAAACCGGCCAAAGACTCGCCTCCACCAACCCGATGTTTTTGTTTTCTTCAAACAGCTGGAGACGGTGGTTTTTCTTTCCTAGATTCGCCAGCAGCGCCTCTTTTTCCATCACCACAAACTCAAAACACCACTTGTTCACATTTATCTTCCTTCACAAATGAAATCATTTCAACCAAATAATCGAAATTTATTACTTGCTTCTGCGTCTCTCTCATTAGCCGAATGATAGCCGAACATAAAAAAAAAACGGCTATTAAATTGACTCATCATTGATTTTCGTTAGGATTATTATCTCCTGAATTGATAATAAACGCGAATACGACTTTTCAAAGCGACAAGGGCTATAAAAATTCTAATTGAATTGAAATATTTTATACTGCAAATAAAATAAAAATAAATTCAAGTATTTTCATATATTCTTTAACTTTTAGAAAATCTTATTTTTCATTTATTGAAGGGAGGAATCAGTATTAAATTTTAATTTATTCAGTGTTTTTATCTTAAAAAATATAAAAATTTATTTCTCATAGGAAAATATTGGCAGTAAGAGAGCTATTGATAAATAAAATCATTAAGCCGAGCTTGTCTAGGGATGAATGTAATGGGATGCACACTGGAAGTATAAATGCTAGAGATTTAGGTTTGAATAATTTTATAGTGAGCTTGTGGTTTTCATTTATTTTATTTTTATTTAAAATATTTATATAGTAGGATCAACTAACTGATTTATTTAAATATAGCCTGATTTATATAAAGGGTAATTCTCTGGGGATGCGATCCTTATCTTCACCGGAAAAGCAACAGATATATCGGAATAAATGTCAGATAATAATAATAGCTTAAAAATGATATTAGATAATAATTGGAGGTGCCGAGAGGAGTGGCCTCTGAAGGGGTTTCGGGGCTCAACAAATAAAATCGGAAAAGGTGGCAGTTTTCTGCATTATTTTAACAATTATTTAATAAGATTATTTAATAAGACCCACAATAAAATCCAGTCCCGGAGACTGCACAAGCTCTCAGTGGCAGTACAGATAATATATTAATATATAATTAAAAAAAAATAATAGAATTGCTTTTTTTCTAAAAAGAATTTTTTTTTTTGAAATTTCTTCAGTAGTAGTGAAAAGTTCCGTTAAATCTATAGGAGTTGAATTTGAGTTGTTAATCTCTCCCACTGAGGGGAATAAAACCGGAACCGGCTAAATCCATTCGGATATATGCTTGGGTGAGGTTGGCTTGGATGTTGTATTTTTTTTTTTTTTTTTTATGAAATGAATTTTTTTACTAAATCAACTTCGCTCATTCATAAATTGTTATTCGATCGAATTGGTTGGATTTTTAGCTGAAGTTTATAAAATATAATAATTTATAATAAAAAAAATAAACATTATTTATTTCATGTAAATAACGATCTTCTCGAATCAAATGATTTATATATTTTTAGTATGAAGAATATTACAGTCGGAAATAGTTGGAGTTTAAAACATTTATTTTATTTTATTTTTGAGAAACTCAACATTTTACCCTTCATATTAAATTTTTATAATGTTTTGTTTCACGTAGAATCAAAATCTCTCTTTTTAAATATCATCAAATATATTTTCTAATTTTGAAAATATAAAATATTAATTTGGTCTTAAAGGTCTGCCTAACGGCCGGTCAAGATAGTTAGCGCTTGGGTTCGATTCCTAAGGGGACGAACCTCTCTGATATGCAATGTAAAAGTATTTTCCCTAAATTGGTCCTTAAGTAAATTCATTTATTAATAAAATATTTAATTTTATTTACCTATAAGATTGGATTTGAGAATTATATATATTTAGGCTATCGATCTCAAATTGAATCATAGTAGAAAGGATTAAAATAGCCCATCAGCATTAACGTTAGAAATTTGTATATAAATCTATGACTAAGAGTATCCGGGTTATTTTCATTGTTTTTTTCTTTTATAAATATTCCTATCTACGAAACCCTTGCACAAATGCTTTTAATGGAAATGTAAATTTCTTGTAAGCCTCCAGATTGCCTCATATCCATCCAGGCGGCTTCATTTCCTTGAGCCTTGATGCCATTATATGGGAAACTATTTCAATCTTTTCTCTCCCTTTTTTATTCTGTTGAATTTAATTCCTGGGAATGACTTTACTTGAATGAATTCATAAGTTTTCTTTTAAATTGCCTATAAGAAGTCTAATTTTAATCTCACTAGAGTAGTAGTATATATACATAGTATATATACATAGATATATCCATAAATATTATTAAAAAGATAAAATATCGTTTTTATACTTGTGTGATGGAAGAATCTGCCTGGATCCATTCTCTATCGTCGTATATAATTCTTAGGAGCACCTTGTTAACTTTAATGCTTCATGAGTTACGACCACGCCACGCGAAAACTTTTTATTAATATATATTACAATTCATAAATAATATTAAATGACCATTTGTTACAATAAAAGTTAAAAAACACATTTTATTTTTAATTTTACCTAAATTAGTTATTATTCTATTCTATCCCTAGTAACGTATCTAACATACCCCGGTATATATCCATATTTATCATTTATTTAATTTTATCTCTTTACACTGTGAATGTTAATCGAATAAGTGAAGGGAAACGAAAGCGAGAAGTTGTAAAGCGGAAACGAAAGGGTTGGAAAGAAAGAGAGGAGGTGTGAGGAGGGAAAAAAAACTTTGAAGGAGCTTAATTGCAAACGTACTGAAGCAACTATTTTCTGAAATTTACACTTTGTTAATTTCGTTGGATAATTATTATTATTTGAAAATGAAATTAAAATATAATCCCAAGGATTTTCTGTTTTACGCTATTCTTTCAAGTTAACAACCAAAAAAAAAGAAAAAAATATATATATTTTATAATTATAAAAGAAGAAATATTCAGAGGCAAAAACAAATAAACAAATAAATAAATTTTATTCAATGAATAATAAAAGCAAGTGGGTTAAATCGAAAAATAGAAATACTTAGTCCAAAATCCTGAATAAAAAAACTAAACATTAAATATAATAATATAATATTTAAAAATAACATTACATAAATATATATTTAACAATCTCAAAAAATAATTAAAAGTTTTTTTTTATAAAAATATAAATTTTAATAATTTTAGAACATTAGAGTTATAAATGCCATATAAGTTCTTCTGTCGTGTGGTTTTAAGCACACACACGAATTTTTCTTTTTTTTTTAATCTAAAGGCACTAAAGGCTATATTTTCTCCAAAAATTAGCTTTACATTATTAAGAACTTAAAAGCTGAATCAAAGATCTTGTTAGATATGTTTTATTTAATGTCAGAAGAGATCGCCCCTAGGGAGTCCAACTGAAGTACCAAATTTGCATTTCGGGAAGTTGGCCTTAAACTATATATATTAGGCTATTTTTGTTTAATTATTCTGGAGAGTCAAAATAGCTTTCAGGTTGCGACTATTTATGGCTCTACCTTTAGGTGATTGAAAACAAAATTGATCAAGGCCTTACCCAGTGGAAGGATCAACAGGGTTTGATCCCCCCAAGTTTCCGTTAAGCTGAGAAAAAATGCGTTTCTACGTAGATCATATAGAGAAATTTTAAAAATTAATTGAAAATATATAATAATAAATAATTTAGCTTCATTTATTCTAAATAAAATCATTTAAAAAAGGTCTCAAAATAAGATAGTATGTATACAATTTTTAACCCACACCTCCCCCTTGAATTTTTTTCTGACTACAGCCATATATCCAATTTAGCAGGTAGTTGAAGATTTCCTGTACTTCGTCTGGATAAGCTTAAATGGAAGTAAACTTAGCCTTTAAGACACAATAATTGTAAGTTTGAGGCCATCTAACTTTTAGTTTGCCTAACACAAATACAAGGTTATCCGATTTACCCAGCATTCAAAAATATACATCAACTTGACTGGAGATGCAAAACCCAAGCTCAAGGGTAGGTTCTCCTACCCCTGGCATTGGCGTAGTTAGGGAGTTTTCCTAGGAGGGCAGCCGGCCAGGTGATTAGCCACCACAAGGTTTCAATTTCGGTAATTCGATTAGAGATCAACAAACTTTTTAGTAGAATTGACAAATTTTAGGAGTAACGAAATACTTTAATGAGAAATACATATTAAGTGATGCCTCGTAATAAGTGAGTTTCGATTTTTCTAGGGGACGGGGGGGAATAAGTTTTGCAAGGGGGCAGTGCCTCCGTTGCCCCCACACCCTAACTACACCCATGACCCCTGGTTAACCTTGGCTGAAGATCAACCTAACTAATCCAACGTAGATCTGTCTCCGCCCTTTCTCTTTTTTACAGATATTACCATGGCTTTTGTTCTGACAAGATAAAATCAATAATTCCTCTAAAGGCTTCATTTGCGCGAAATACACGATTTTGTAAGATTTAACACCCCTACACGCTTAAATTGGATACAACACGAACAAACGAATTCGCGTCTTCCCAGTAGCATATAACCTTCAATCTTTCAAGACACGCATCTGCGAATACCTTCAACTCCGACCCAATCCCTAAATCTCTTCTTATTTCCAAGATACTAGGGTCCACCGTTCACTATAGAGGTTGTGCCTTTTTGATGCAACTTCTTCTTGTATCAGTATCATTATATATAAAAAAAAACAACTAAATTTATTGGCTCTCAATTTAGGTTGTTGCACTCATATCTGACAGCTAGCAGATCAGACAAATATATATTATATATTCGGCATCCCCTAAAAGTATTTAAAGAAAAATAAATATAAAAATTCAGATTTTTCAATACGCATTCCCTTAAATCAATTTTTTTTTTTTAGTTCACTTTGGAAATGTATTGGAATAAATGGCGAGTAACGATGTCGCTTTGCGGGCGAAAGGACATTTCTAAAGAGAGTGACCAAGATAGATGCCTCGATGGTCGCATGTCCTTTGTACCTGTTTTCTTGAATTGGAATAAAACCCACCACAGAGGACGTCCACTTCTTTCTCATTCGCTTCTTTTTCGTTCACCTTTTTTCCATTCAAAAAGATCATCAACATCTTATATATATATATATAATTTTTTATTCAACAAAAGCGGCAAAAATATTTTTCAAGAATAAAAGACTTTGGCCCTTCGGCATATCCATTTACAACAAAAGCTATGATTTCTTATATGTCTTGAGCTTTTCTTTCCACCCCTCTCTATTGCTCTTTTAGATAGATTTATTCTTGGAAATTTCTTTCGTTTTTGAGAGTCAGGTAGGCTCAGAAATTCATTAAAATTAACGCATGAAATAGAAAAATGTTTTTTTTTCTTATTTTTTCTTGCTTTATATTACATACAAACAAGCATATAAATGTAGGTGGTCTAAAGTAATAAAATATTTGAAATGCCTTTAACTACTCTGGTTAACATAAACACACATGTTAAACTATTCTATTGGTCTTCAGAAATGTTAACCGCTTATTATTCAATGTTATTCTACTCTCTATGTACGAGAAGCAACGATTTATTTCAATTAAATTATTAATTCATTCCATTATGAAAGTTTTATATAATTAAATATTTACTTTTCATTATGAATAACTTAAATCTTTCTAATGTATATAATAAATTCATTTAATAGGTATGTTCATAGAAAACATTTCTCACATATATTTGTTATCAAATGGAATTTTCCAAATTCATTCATACTTTTTGCTGTCCATTAAAATATAATGGTCATCGTTTATCGATATTACATTTAATTTAAACACCATTTTAATAGAATAGATTAATCATTAAATGCTTGGATTTTGATTAATCGCCCTTTTGCTTCGTGAAGGACTTTTTTAAACTTTTTGAAAAATAAAAAATAAAACTATTTAGCAAAAATATATCTCCTAATTATCGAAATGATAATTTGACAATTCAAATTTATTTAGGATTGAGATGTGTTCCAAATTATAAATTTATTAACTAATCAAAAACAGCTCACTTTAATTACTCATATGAGCTCAATTGGTTGCCTACATTGCAGGCATTCTGTGAATGAATATGTCGTAAATAATTTTTAATATTAATTTAAAGGAAATTTCTTCTCAAATATTAAGTCCTAATAAATCAAAGGCTGACCATTGCTTATAAAATGAAAAGAACTAATTTGATTTTGGGCTTTCTGACTTTAGATCTAGAAATATTCAGAAAAAATCGAATCGTTTTTATTGCAAGCTATCGAATGAGCTGAAATTTGGTGCACAAATCTGTATACTATACTTTTTTCAAGTTTTCTTACTCAAATCCTTTGATGACATAAAATTGTTATATCTCTAAAATTTCTAGAAAAAGGCAGAGTTTTGAAAAAGTTATATATATAATTTATTTGTTTGAGACAATGGTTTCGTTTGACCTTTATCATCAATCTTTTTAATTATAAATATTTTATCTGTTATTCCTCATGGGTGCAAATACCCGAATGGACTTCGATAAATTCGTTTTTTCGTAATAGCAAGCAGGACATTCACCAAACGAATTCGTTGATTTTTATTTTAAATATCCAAGATTAAAAATAATTTCAATCTTATTTTATAAAATTGTATTGTATTTATTCAAACTAACTTAAAAGATTGATAGTTATATGTTTGAAAATAATTTTTTTCAATTATATATCGTACAATTTCGAAACCTTGATTTAACTTTGAAAATTTATTAAGCCTTGAAAAAACGAGACTCAAATCTATTCATCCGATAGGGGCTTAACTTTTTATTAACTATAAGAAAATTACCGTGTTGTCTTTCATTGAAGCCAACTCGTTTACATCTTCGACGGGGTCATGTCACAACCCGCATCCGAAGTATTGAAAATACCCGCATATCGCTAGCTGCCTTCTAAAGGAATGCACGAAAACAATCAATCAAAACCTGTTTCAAATTACCATAGCAGCTTAAATGATTTTTTTTAATCCTGACCTATCACAAATCAATTCGTATTTATAATTTCCTTTTGTTCTATTCTAAATTTACAAATTACAATAAGATAATTACGTGGTTTAATCTGTTATTTAGATTTAATTTATAATAATTAAGAGCTGATTAAATTTTGATTAAAATCGGGCCAAAAATTACGGGAGTATAAAAGGTTAAATCTTTTTGCCCGAATAGGACCAAATTTTGCATAGTTAGCAATTAATTAGTGCCTCTGCTTCCTAAAATGCCCTCCGGATAGGTGTAGAAGGGGTAGGTAAAGTCATGCGATGACTACATCACTTTTGTTTTCTCTGAAAACCCAATTGTTTCAACAACAACATTAGTAGATTTGATGTTTTGGTGGTTGAGTTGTATATATATTATATCCAGAAAAGTTTCGGATAAAAAATAATTTTTAAGAAAAAAATAAAACAGACTTCAAAAAATTAAATGCAACAAATAAAATACACTAAAAGGTATAAAATAATTATTATCTTATTTAGTTACAACTAAACGACGAAATATTAACATGAAATTACATTTTGAAGTCGGTGCCAAACATATACCTTTTATGAATCGCACTCGACGGATCTTAGTACGTTTGGAGGGTATGCTCGCTTATAGGTATAGTTTGTTTGGTACCGACTTCAAAAAGTAATTTCATGTTAATATTTCGTCGTTTAGTTGTAACTAAATAAGATAATAATTATTTTATACCTTTTAGTGTATTTTATTTGTTGCATTTAATTTTTTGAAGTCGGTTTTATTTTTTTCTTAAAAATTATTTTTATTTTTCTCTTTTTAGTGATGTTATTAATAGTGATCATATGATCAGAACTTGACCAAATTAATATGACATCATCACTAAGATACCCCCTTTCGAATAAAAAAATAATCATCGAAATCGGTTCATAAACAAAGAAGTTAGGCCTAAACAAACCTAACAAAAAAGGTCTAATACCTATGAAAAAAAATGGGACCAATTGGAAGGTAGACTGAACCCAATGCAAATTTTTTTTCAAAATCGGTTCACAATTGGCGGAGATATGAGGTTACATAGGCACAAAAAAAATCAGTCGAATAGAGAACCTCCTTCTTTTTTGAAGTCGGTTAAAAAGAACCTAAATTTCTAATATTTAATGAGAAAATTTCATTAGAATGCATGACATTTCGACACCTATAGTATTTCTGGAATCGTTTAATTCTGATGAGATATTCTCATTAAAATGTGGAATCTAGGTGGCTTTAGCAGAAACTTCTCTTCCCATAAACAATATCATTTTTTTTCTAATTTTATATTGAGAAAAAGATAAATTTACGGTCGCTCGTAGCGATTTATTGTAGCCTATGAAGACAGCATTATAAGATATTAGCTCAACTCTAGGTTGCCTATGTTACAGACAAAAATGAAGAACAAATCTAATATACTTACTTCTTATATGTATTTTATAGCATCGAATAAAAGTAATAATAAATATATTTATTGTATGCTCTGATGCTAACTTAGAATAATAAAACGAATTTGATATAAAAACTTTAAACGCCCGTCTTTTGATCTAATAGAATTTCTTTGTTCAGTTCCAGGCATCCCGTTCCGAGCTGATGTCTACAATGAAGTCGTTTAAAAAGTCGTTCACGCCCAAGCATGTTTTCGAGGCGATTTCTTCTTCGGATGACGATTCCCAGGAGGATCTCGACAATGATATCTCGATGACTTCCGATCGCCGTCATTCTCTTCATTCGCAGATGAACCGTTTGACGCAGGCCCAGCAACGACTGGAACGGCAAACTCGTCGTTTGGAGAAGCATTTCAAGACCCTCGCATATGCGAGAGCGTTGGCTTCCAGGAAAGAAGACTCATCTCCTCGGCTGGAGTATCTGGAACAGGGGGCTAAGCGCCGCGATAAGGCCATATTCAACGTGACAAGGCAATTAGCAGGCGTAGATAAAATTCATCTCTCTGTGTTGCAATTACTTGAATCAGTTGAGGCTCTGGAGAATAAAATGGACCACGACTTTCCTGATCTTCAGCGTGAAATCTCCAAAACGGAATTCAATCTCGCACAAGTTAATTCAACAGTGGCGCTTATCAAGGAAGAACAGGTAAACACTTGTTTTTATCATCAAAAATTATTAAGTACCCATTTTAAAATTATTACAAAATCGAATAAAAACAACTCTAAGCGGTTTGTTTAGCCAACTAACAGCTCAACTGTTAGATAAGAGTTCTAGTGTTGTGTTCTTTTTAAATTGCAGATTCTAAACAAATTCCATATTATTTATTTTATTAAAATAAAATTGCTCAATTTAAACAATTTTTTTTTGTTACGTCAAAAACGAATCATTTCACTTTATGAAAAATTATTTAAAACCTTCAAAAAGCTCGTGAAAATGATATTTAAAAAAATATTAATTATAGATTTAAAAAAAATTGTCATTATGCGTGTACTTTAACTCAACCAAAATCTAATTAGTTCAGATTGATATTTCTTTATAATGAAAGAAATATTATTCTATTTATATTAAGGTTGTTAGAGTTTAAAAAAAAATCTTAAAAATTAAATTTCTTGAAAAAATGTTTTTGAACAAATTTGAGTTTTTGTATAATGTAAAAATTATTCTCACATATTTGATTCATAAAATTATGTTTTTTTCAGTGAGTTTAATGAATAATATGATTTTAGAAAGTGTTTAAAAAAAAATAACTTGATGATCTTCATGTATTTTTAAAATAATAATCCATTTTTAATATGAATTTATCACTAAATTTTTAAGAGATGATTGATTAATGGAATATTTAAAAAACAAATCATTTTTTCGATGTTCGATTTTGTAGACCTTAAAATATTGTTTATTTATTTTAAAATAGCTAAAAAATATTTTTTTTCGAAATTTAAAAAAGAAGCAAAAACATTATTTTTTTCCTGCACGATTAGAATATTTATCCATAAGGCGTATGGTAAAGTAAAAAAAAAAAATATTGAAAAAGAATGGTGATAAATAATTTAACAAGCAGTGTCACCCAAATAACCGTGAAATACGAATTTATATGAAACCAATTAAATTTCAAGCTTGATCAGCAAAAATATTTTATCCCAAAGTTGAATGAGACAGAATTTTATTTACAAGCTCTCAAAATATTTTCGCATCGTGCATTTTTCACGCCTGACTAAAAGCCAATATTGTAAATTTCCAGGAGAATCAGCAGGCGATGTTGAAGGCAATGTCAGCAAGCGAATCGAACGTCCAAAGCCGCCTCGACGCTCTGCAGACGAGAATCAATGACTCCTCAACTTCTTCGCTCGAAGATCAACTCACGGTAAGTGGATTGCAATTCGTTCAGTTGAGGGGGCCATCAATTTCATTTCATTATTTTGATATCGTCCTATTTTTGCAAGCATCCAAAAGGAAATGCCTTTGAAATGGAAAATAGAATTGAAATCTTTTGTTTGTTCTGATTTTGATCTAAAAATAATGTCTGGTTATTTATTCTAATTGTATATGATTTTCAAGGATTTCTTTTTCGGTTTCGACCACCCATAATGTGAATAGAAAAACTAGGCTATTAATATTTTTTTATAAATCAATCTAAGCTATAAAAAAAGCTCAAAATCATTAACTGAAGAACAAAATATCAGGCTAATGATCATAATTATATATCAGAGATAAGTAAGCTTTTTAGATTATTAGATAATAGTTGATTAGAGGTATGAATTTTCTTTTATTAGAGAAGTTGGAAATTTAAATTTACGTCAAGGCTCAAATAATTTATTTATGGTGTCTCGTATTAGCTCTCATCCGAAGATAAGATACTCTCATAAGCCTAATATATATTAGATTGACCTGAAACGTGTAAATCATTTTGAATGGCTTGTTTTTTAAGACATCGATAATATTGAATGAACATCAGATGTTCGCTTGTTAAAGATTCAACTGTAAAGCACACATTCCATAAAAAGATTTTTCTATCTTTTTCATAAACTGGGGGATGGCTACTGATATTAAGCTTAAGGATTATAATATTGTACAAGTATAAAGAAAGAATAAAAGAAAAAAGACACATTATATTAAATTAATGTTATCGATAATATCAAGTGGAAATTGGGGGTGCTGGAGTTCCAAAGCACCTATACGCGAGCCGCACTGGTGATGAGGAAGGAGGGAATCAGAACAAACGTGACCTCATATAGATACATACATCCATTTCATATTTATTATTTTAATAACCATACTCACAAAAATTATTTTCTTTAAAATAAATTTAATTCCTATGTATAAGTATACTTTGATTAGGTACTGAAATTTATACAAATTATCATTTATTTTTCGTTTTAAGAAAGGGAACTGGGTTATCGTGACGTAATTATGGCTAGGAGGTCGACAAAAATGTGTCTAAATGAGAGGAATGAGGAGTCCAAAATACCTGGATTTAGTATAGCGTATTTTATGGACGGAAATATGAAAAAATAATTTCAAATTCCGATTTCAAAAAAGAGAATAATTATTTAATTTGTTGATATCTATTGAATTTAAATTAAACTTTTAAAATGAAATATAAATCAATGAAATTAGATTGATATTAAAATAAAAAGACTAAAAGTAACATTTTCATAAAATTAATTATCCATTTTATTAATGTTTAGATAATTAGTTGCGAAATCTGAAAATTATTTTAGCATGAGCAATAATTTTATTTATGATCAATTTTTTTTCACAATCATTTTAAATTAAACTGAATAAACATCAAAATATATCAAGAAATTCAATCTATTAACACATTTATCATTAATGAACAAAAGCTAAATCAAGGGATAATTATGAGCTACAGTAAATGTAAATATTTTTTGTCAATTAAAATTGAAAAGGGTAGATACAGATTTTTTAAATAGATTTTCATGTCGCGTCGAATATTAAATTTTTGAAAATTGATTTCTTTTTTATTCAATTTTGGATAAGCCAATTTGGACATTTTATTGTTAATCGGTGAAAAATGTTGGTGGAACTTAATAATAATAATAATAATAAAAGAAGAGAGAGACTGAGATAACAAAACTGCAGAAAGTGTAAGATATATACCTATATATATATATATAGAGAGAGAGAGAGACTAATGCACAGATGGTCGGCGTTAGGCTTCGGAAGAAACAAAAAAAAAAAAAAGCAAAAAATAATGGACACTACAAAAAGCACGCTTCTTTAGGATAATAGACAGTATTATTCGCATGGATAATAGATATATGAACCAAGTCGGTTGAAATCAGACAAAAAACCGTAACAAGATCTACTTGAAGCAATTAAATTGATTTAATTTGGCTCCTTGGACATTATTCCGGCATTTTTTTTAACTTTGGAAATTTCTTTAAAAATTCAAGGATATCGATAATTAAACACCTATTTTAAATGTTTATATAATCGACTGTTTCAAGTTACAACTAGCAAAAAACTTATAGTAGTAAAATAAAGATTCAATAAAAACTAAAAAAAAATTTTAGAAATAGCCACAAACAAATCTTAGAGCATCAAAAGCGATTTATATAATTTGTCAAAAATAAAATAAAATGCTTATTATTAAAAAAAATCACTAATGTCTTCTTCTAGTGAATTCAAGTTATTGATAATTTTTAATACCAATCAGAAGGGTCGTATTCCTAGATTCTTTCCAAATATACTGTTCATTTCCCCAGAGGGAGTGAATACATCCCTTCTGATATTAATATAAATTATCCATATCAGTTTGGATTCACTGGAAGAAACTATCGAGATTTTTTTCGCTGAAATCAAATTCTACTACTATTGGAAAATTAATTAAGTTACTAACTGCACATGCGCCCAATAAATTCAAACTGTTGGCTCAGGTGTTGTAGAAACAAAAGCCCTTTTTTTGAATATTTGTTATTTTTGTCAGTTGTTTCATTTGATCGAGTTGATTCCCCAAAATCATTAATATGATAAAGTTTACCCTGGATTTTTCACAACTCTTATAAGTTTACAAGTATGACCTTTTAGAAGACGATTTCAAAAGAACTATAAGAAAACAAATATATTTCATCTTACCCGATTCATGTTTCTTTAAAAAGGGAAATTTTCTTGCTTATCCCTTTTTTTATTTGTTCAATAAATTAATCTTAAATATTTAATAAGAGGCTTCAATTTTTCATGTTAAATACATTTAAAAAATGGATTGAATAAAAAATTAATCTCTTTTGACATTCATTTAAAATGAAAAAGACTTAAGAGTGAAAATAATTTAATCTGAATGTGAATTGAAAAGCAAATAATCGAAAATGACACTTAATGGACTAAATTTATAACTGATGACTCGAACAATCAGTTCCAGAAAATTAATCATTTAAATAAAATAAGATTTAAGATGTAGAGCAAATCGCCAATCAATTCTCACTAAATGTTAAGAAATGATTTTATAATTTATATATTCATCAAAATTTTTATAATTATTTTAATCACCAATATATGCACTGAGAATGACCTATATTTCTATAAAGTATAGAGGAGTATCGTTTCTAGCAAATAAAAAGAGTCGTAACTCGCAGTATTACCTACCTTTTATGTATCCGTGCTTATCATTTCAATTTGGTTACAAGTATATGTAAGAAGACTAGAATTCAATTTTATTAAATTTTTTAATAATTAAAAACTCATGTCCTTTCAAATGCAAATGCACCCCAAAGCACAAGCTACTTGTCATGTCATCCTTATACTCTATCGGCCGATGATCCTTCTACCGGAACTAAATTAAATAATTCTTACATTATTCTTACTAATTAAATTATGATTGATTTTATTTGAATTTCATCTCAAGTTTAGGGTTAAGATTATAAATTTATAATATTCAATGCTTTTATGAAGGGTGATCCGATTATTATTAATAGTTTATATGTTCGTGTTTAATTAACTATCTTTAAACGGCTGAGATTAAGAGGAAACTTTGGCAGAGAATAATAAAAATATTTTTTTCTTGGGTGGATTAATGGGAACTGATGCTTCCAACATGGCGAGTTGGCTAGTAACAACTAAAACTATTTAATAAAATGATTTTCGAAAACAGGTTTCAAATTATCTCGATATATGAAAATCGCATTTAATAAGATAAATACCTGGAGATGAAGGTCATGAATTAAATTCCACATATCTATACGTTTTTTAATGAAATCTAATTGCTTCTATAATTATAAATATGTATATATTTCAATTGAATATACAATTTATGTAATTTATATGATTTATGTTTTATTTACTAGTATTGTAGGACACATTAACATTCCATATGTGGAATTTACTTTGATAGTCTGAAAAAAAATTGAAAGATAAAATGTGCGAACAAATGAACTAATAACAAAAATAAGTAAACATATTTTTAAACAAAGGAATTACAGATATGAATATAAATGAAATGAAAATAAAATAAATGGAAAATAAATATGAATTTGACAATTGTTTTATATAGTATACATATATATTTACAATTTCTTTTTGATTTAAAATGAAATTCAAGTTGTTGATTGGGTTGAATACAAATGTGCATTGGGTGGGAAAAAATAATATTACATTTAAAAGAATAAATTGTTAAAAATGTTTTGATTAATACTTTCCAAAAGCAACCCTACCAAAGCTAAGTGGATAAAGATGCAATTTTTTGATTAACAAAATACAACAAATCGATTACATCAGAACCATTAATCTCCAAAAAGAATACAATATTCACAAAACAAGATATTAAATACATTTTAGAGATATTAATTACAAAATTTTTAGCTTCATTCAAGTCATTAATTTATTACTTTATTATATATATGTATGGTATGATCAAATATTGTAATAGTGGATGAAAACAGTGTTTTGTATTTTTGTTGCGTATTTTCGAAATATCTCAAAAACATCTAACACTATTTTGATAAAAAAATATCAACTTCAAAAAAGTTATATAAATATTAATTAATTTGCCAAAATGGCTGTTGATGATCGAGTTGGTTTTTATTTTAACAAATTCTTGTTCGCTCTAGCTCAAAAACCAATCGAGGTATCAAAATGGAGCTCTCTAAATGGAAATTATACAAAATATACCTAATAAACATTATTTTAATAATGTATTTCTCTGGCAATCAAAGATTGTGTGGTGGGGATATATTTCAGGCTAAAAATATATATGTATATGTTTATTTGCATTAAGGGAATTTGAGATTGCTTATCTATCTTGTTGATCTTCGAAAAAATCTTTTGTATTTCTACAGAGTGAGAACGTCTGCATACCAAATTTTTTAATAAAAAAATTGTTAATAATGAGGTTAATTTCGAATAAAAATCTTTGTTTTTATAATATTAATAAAAATAATATAGAGATAAATTTTTTCTCATTATAAAAACTTTTATTTAACATAAAAACGATTTCAACAAATAGAGTTACTAGTGCTTTTGTCATATTCTGTTGGCTGCAAACTTCTTTTTATTTTTACATGTATGAATAACTAATTAACTAGACTGTCAAATCTATTGAAAAATATATCATTCGATTCATAAAAGTTGAATTATTGATCTGTATAAATTTTTTGAAAATGATATAATTTGTATAGAAGTTATAGCCCTTTTAAAAGCTCGGTCCATTCCATGTTAAAAGGGCAATTTTCAATAATTTATTTCTCGGTAAACTTCAAATTTCGGTAATAAATATTTAATGCATCAATGATTCGATGGTAAAAATTTGAGAATTTTCTTATAAAAATGATAAACACTCCCCAACCTCCTTAAACAGAGGACAGGCTCATTGATTTCTCCTTATAACATATCAACATTTTCCAATTTTTCATAATTGTTATTTAATTCATGATGTCACTTACCAAAAATTAAATAATAAATTACAAATTAACAATTATTTTCATATACCATAAATGGTTACACGTTACAATTCATAATTTTTAGTATTTCAATTACATATCGATTAGTGCTCGATCCTGGATTATGACGGTTATTTTTTATTTTTACAGCCTTCATCAGACAGCATAGAGCAGCCCCTGGACAGCACCAAAGTAGCCGCAGTACCTCAACTTCTGCAGACATTATCCCACGTGCAACGCGAATACGAAGCCATAATGCAACATCTGCCTCATGGTGAGTCGCTCTTCCTTTCCTAACGACGGATCGGAGCTCCGAGTCCTGCCTCATCCACTTTCTCAACAAAACAACCCTTCTCCACCCTTGAGCTAACCAAAAGGCTTTTTCATATAGGAAAAAAAGAGAGAAAATGATTAAAAGCCTTGTAACATCGGTTTGTGGCTTTCTAATAAATTGAAAAAAGTATTAATAGTAATAATAAAAATGGTCATTAGCAGAAGGGGGTAAAAAGTGTTTGCGTGTTTTTTTTCACCTAAATAAAAAGTTAAAAAGAAAATTCTTATTTTTAAATATTTATCAATTAATTTGTACCTAAAACTTTTAAAAAATATATTAGTTTCAAAATTCAAAGCATCAGTTGAAATTAAAATACCGAAATAATGTATTGAGTGTTTTATTTCTAGTTCAGGAGCAAACTATTTAGTCCCGCTTCGGTGTTATGATTAAAAAGAATGAAATCCCTACTATGATAATGAAATTTACAATTTTTCTTAATACAAAATTTTCGTTAAACTAATTTACAAATACTAATTGTCTTTTACAAAAAGCAATTGTTGATCCATACTTTGACCAAGTAGTTCATAATTGTTTTAAAAAGTTATTTTTACATTCATATATAGTTTAACTTTTCTTGATAGATTATCACAATTAGAAGTTCTTATAGTCTATTATAATTTATGATAAGGAAATGATTAATATAAAATAATATTTACTTTCAATCTTATTTATTGAATGTCCAGTATAGATTCCGTTCAGAACATCCCCTAATTCGTACTTTTTACTTCCTAGAGGGGAACTAAAAGATAATTAAATAAATAAATGTAAATCTATACCAGCTGTGTAATTTTTTTTAATACCTATTTATTGAATATTCAATCATGACTGATCATTCTTGAAGTCAATTGATTATTATTTTTCTTGAAGAAAAAAAATAATTAATGACTACGTTTTTAAAAAATTTATACCATAATTGAAAACATTCAAAGAATATTTTCTGTTGTTTTTATAAAAAGACATTTCATGTCACATGCTCTGTTCTTTTTTTCTTTCTTTTTTTGCATATATATTTCATTTGCCAACTTCTTAGTGAATGTCTTTTATTTTTTCCTTTCCTTCCTCAAGGTCTTTGTAACGTTATTTGATTTTTTGCCATCTGATTAGCTTGATTATTATTTCTAAGTAATTTGATTTTTGGACAGATTGTTCGGAGGTGAACGGCCCAAGTGGACTCTACCTGATCTCCCCGGGTCTGGCCTCCCCTGTGATGACTTCCTGTCAGCACAGCAGCCAAGATGGAGGACCTGCGTGGACGGTGGTCCAGCGGCGCAAGGACGGTTCCCAAGAATTCAATCGCAAATGGAGCGAATACGCGGCGGGATTCGGCTCTCCAGCTGGTAAGTCTAACCATCGCCTCAATACAAAATACAGTGATTCTTAACCTTTTCCTGAATAAGAGAAATTTGCGAAACACCATAATCCCTGAGCTCGTTACTTATCTTAAAAAAAAATTGTACAAAATGAAATAAAATAAATATCTAAAAAATTCACAAAAAATTGTCTTCTATTAGATCCGAGATGGAATGGATTATTCCGGAGTGCTCATCCCCCTAGCTTCATGACTCACCCCCCCCCTCCCCAGTTTCATGAAAAGTAATCCCCCTTAAAAATAGAGAAATAATAGTAGGTATACTCTAAAACTTCTTCCCTTCCAAAAGGAATTGTTGTATTTTGCTGTCATTACAACATTATTCATACTAGTTGTACAGTTTATTTTTTTATTCCCTTCTAAAGAACTAGAAGAGTTTTTTATTACCTTTTGTTGAAGTTATAAAACTTGAATGTTTTTATTTTTAGTATATAATGCTAATTTCGCAATTATTTTCAAATCCCCAGAAATTTTAATGACGGACTATGAATATTAACCACCCCCCCTGTCAGCACCCTGGATTATTTTCAATAATTTGTCAGAAGTGTTGTTTTTATCTATCTTGGATCTAATAGAAGACAACTTCTTGGGATTTCCCTAAAAATTTAAATTCTATTTCTAATAGCATTTACAACTTTTATATAAAATATTTTTTTTAATAATATAACTTCATTAAAAGTACAAAATTTTCTTGATTAGTGTAGTGGAGTTGTGTATATTTGCATCAAACAGAGGATACCCTTTCAAGGAGATAGGTGTTAGTTCAAGGTGAAACATTTTTTTAATAATATAAAATTAAGTAAAATTACGAGGTGGGTTTCACATAAACTAAAATAAAACAAAATTGAGTTCTGATTTCGATATATTTCGGGTTGTCAGCCCATCTTCAGGAGCTAGAAAATGCTTTCTAACTCTTGAAAATGGGGTGAAAACCCGAAATATATCGAAATCAAAACTTAATTTTGGTTTATTTTATTTTATATGAAACCCACCTCGTAATTTTAGAGGATACTCTCTTTGATAAGGGCTTAAAATGTCAACATCTCTGCTATTCTAACCAAAAACACTTTTTTAGTTGTATTTTTTCTGAGTTGAAAACGACACTTTATTACACAAAAGTTAAGTTCAAGCATAGTTTCCCTAACTCGTACGCTGCTATCATAATTTCTCTGAACATTAGTAACGAATTGGCGAATATCGGTTAAGAACCACTGTCCTAATGAACCTACCACCTACAACCTCTGTCTATAATGACTAACAAAACAAAAAGCTTTTCAATGGACACTCATACATCATTCCTAATGGAAAAAACAAAAAACATTTTTCTAGCGCTCGAGAAAAAAGTCCAAGATTTGAATTCTCATTAAAAAATATATAAATCAATCGGAGTTGAATGGATTACAATCAATATCCATGCATGGTGAGAATTTATCTATCAGAGAGGTTCTTTTAGTCTTTTACGGAATTCAAATCCCTCGGATTTGCCTACTCATGTTGGATAATTAAATAGTAATTAAGCTACTATTCAATTTGTAACTCATTTGCAAACTAGTATTTTCTATTGAATTATTATTTATCTAGAAGCTATACAATTATTTTTATACATATAATTTTGAATTGTTTGTTTTGCGGTCGAGACTTTACGTTTTGGCTTCTATTATTGCTCTATTTGTTAGGAATTAAATGATCCAGAGAAAATAGATTACAAAATCCACAGATTAAGGCCACTTTATTCTAATCGATCGAATACATTAAACAGCTCAATGGTTATACATGTATTAATATAAATAAATGAAGCGTATATTCAGGATGTTTTTATTTTCGGCTATTAAGCCAAAAAATAAATTACAACTTGTGTACATGAACACAAGGAATTTCGATTAGAAAATTTATTTTTAAACTGCATTACTAATAATCCTCATAATTATAAATCTCACAAAAAAAGATACGGGCTCGTCTAGCTGACCCTTTAATGAAAATCCACAAAAATCTAATAAAAATATCTTTAAAAATTGTATTTAATATGAAGTTTTCTCTTAATATTTCTATTAAACAAATATATATATAAATTTTTGATTTTTATTTTAAAGTTTGTGTAGAATCTTGAAACAAAATTTTTATTATACTTTTAGCGAGTTGATTTTTTTTAATTTTATGTACCTACATATTTGCGATGACAATTCATTATTTCATCAAACCCAAATTAAATAATATAATTTTAATTTTAAAAATATGTATAAACATAAAGAGGAAATATCGCGACTTACAAGTTATTGTATAAATCAAAGTATGTTTTGCACATAAGATCTGAATCTCAAATTCTAAAACGTAAAAAATAAAAATAAAATATTATTTATTTTAATTTCTGTTCAGAAAGCACTAAGAATTAAAAAATAATGTTTTCTTTAGTAGGTACACAAAAATTTTTCCTATTCACATAAAAAATAAATACGTAGGCACTTTTAACCTGTAACTTAATTAAAATAAGTTTTTAATCATCGGAATATTTACATTTTTGGGATCGAAACAAAAATTTATTTTCTACTTCTTCGTCCTAGAAAGAAAAAGAAAAACTTTTTTATTTTTACATACTACAAATTTGTTCAGGACTACAGCCAACCGTAATAGTTTTTCCAATTAATGCCTACAATCTAGGCAACCCCGCATACAGTTCACATAGATTATTTTACATGAGCTGTATCTATTCAATATATGTACTATACATTTTCACTTGAAAGAAAATGTGCAAATTTGATATGATGACGTCACGTCAATGATTCTTGTTTAAATTATAATTTTTTTTATTTTCTGATAAAAATTAAAAAAATATAAATATATAGTATGTACTGGTATTTATTTGAGATAAATGAGAGTTGCAGTAAAATAAAATAAAATTAAACCTAATATAATGGATCGAAGAATAATGATCCAATTTCAAGATTTCTTTGGCTGAGCTAAAGATTTGCTCCTATATGATATATTTTTTTTTTCTCGGGCCCGTTTTGTTCGGGCATCTTCCTTAATGGCTTGGCTGCGATTATATCCTGGATGTCTCTTCCCCCAAAGTCCATGGCTTTTTGCATATTTTTTCTTTCTATAAAACTTCTTAAATGTGAACAAAAAACTTCTATATACGATAAAAGTTTTTTTTAACAAAAAACTTATTTCAACTACAAAACAAAAGTAAGCGAAATTTGCAATAATAGGCTTTGCCAAAATAAATTATTACGTTAATAACATTTTTTTGCTAACTTTGCAAAGCCTTTATTAAAAATTAATTATAACATGGCCAATAGAAAAATTAATTACTTGTCGAAAAAAACCTTTAACATATTTCAATTTTTCAAAGTACCTAATCCTTCACCTTGTAATACACTTTTTATATTATTAATAAAATCAATTAAAAAAATAAATGCATACCGTTTCATAGGATTTTGAGTGGGCTGGAAAAATCAAATCTAAAGCATCTTTTGAAGGAGAGGTTAGAAGAACATTTGTTCAATTATGTATATTAACAGCTTTTAATATTTTAACATTTAAATTTTTAATGTAACTTGTTTTTTAGCATCTCTTTTTTAATTTCACTAGAAATAATTATAAGAAATTACACAAAAAAATATATTTCTTAAAATATTTACTCATTTTTTTCAAAGGAAGAAAAGATCATTAACTGATAATTGCTCTTTCCTAAAAGAAAAAGATTTCAATCGTTATATAATCCTCCAAGAACAACTGGAGTATCTAGAATGTGTGATTAATACAGACAAGCCCTTGGCCAGGAAAATCTGGGGGTTATCTACTCCACCCAGAAATTTTTTAAAGTTGATTGTATGTAGAAAAAAATTTAATTTTTAGTTCATAGTCAGAACTAGGACCGTCAACCCGTACTTTATTAGGGCCATTGTTTCCTAGTTAATGTGGACAATTACTCAGTTAAATTCCGTATTTAGGTCGAACGTGGTAACTTAGCAAAATAAGTTACTATATAACTTGGTTTTTAGAGTGCCACTCTGAAAACAGTAACAATCCTGCTCCTCTAATGCAAGATGAATCTAGTTATAAGAATAATTTTAAAAATCAAATAAATATTATATTTTTAAAAATTTCCTGCCACATCAGAAAAATATATGGGGAAGAAATTTAGCCAATAAAATCGAAATTAGGGCATATTCATTAAATAATTTTAAAAAATTTTAAAACTAAAGTAAATTTTGTTAAGGGAGAATGGTGTGAGTTCTTGGTGAAACATTTTTTTAGTAAATTATTTTAAAATTTAAATATTTTTATTAAAAAATAAACAAATTTATTAAATAATAAAAAATTTCGATAAAATGTGTCCTTTATTAATTATATATTTTAAAGAGAAAGTAAGTAAATATAAATATTTCAAAAAATCTTGGTAATGACTTGACTCTTCCCTAAGACAATTTAAAGCATTGCAAATGTCTTTAAAATTTTTAATTAATAAAAGCAAAACGTTTTATGTTTTAAAATATTAGAATTATTCTTTTATTTATTTTTTAAGAATTCTATTTATTTTTATAATACAATACATTATATTACAATATTGAGAAAATTTAGTTTGCTAAAAGTAGCAGAGTTGAGGTTCATATCAACTCGGAGAAATCAAATTCAAGACTGATGATTAAGGTCAAACCTTCGAAATTATAGTTTCTATCACATAAAATATACCAATAAGCAAATGTTTATTTTGCATCAAGTAAAGGACCTCATGAAATTACATACAATAAATTTAATAGTTTTTAAGTAATTTGGTGTTGGTACTTGGTGAAACATTTTTTAAAATTATTGGATAAAAATACTTGGTAGGTTTCACATTAAGATATAAAAAAATAAAACGAATTTATTTTTGGAGAATCTTTAATCTCGATATATATATTTCGGGTGACTAACCCATCTTCAGGAGAAACAGAAAGTAACTGACCTGGATAAGTCGAAATTGAATACAAGTCAATGGTAAAATTTATTTTTTAAAGATAACAAAAGGGTAAATATTTAAAATTAGTGGAGGGAGAAAAGGTAGGGAGTCTACTTTTGTTTAATTTTGAGTGGCCTTTTGAGAAATGTGGATTTCGAATTTGAATACAACTCAATGGTAAAATTTATTTTTAAGATAACAAAAGGGTAAATATTTAAAATTAGTTGAGGGAGAAAAGGTAGAAAGTCTACTTTTGTTTAATTTTGAATGGCCTTTTGAGCAATGAGGATTTCGAATTTGAATACAACTCAATGGTAAAATATTTATTCGGATTTTAGACTTTCTACCTTTTCTCCCTCAACTAATTTTAAATATTTACCCCTTTGTTATCTTAAAAATAAATTTTACCATTGAGTTGTATTCAAATTCGAAATCCACATTTCTCAAAAGGCCACTCAAAATTAAACAAAAGTAGACTCCCTACCTTTTCTCCCTCCACTAATTTTAAATATTTACCCTTTTGTTATCTTTAAAAAATAAATTTTACCATTGACTTGTATTCAATTTCGACTTATCCAGGTCAGTTACTTTCTGTTTCTCCTGAAGATGGGTTAGTCACCTCGAAATATATATATCGAGATTAAAAGATTCTCCAAAAATAAATTCGTTTATATTTTTTATATCTTAATGTGAAACCTACCAAGTATTTTTTTATCCAATAATTACAATAACTTTATCTAAAGTTTCAAGATTTTTGGGATGTTAATGCATAGTGTAAAAATTCAAATTAAAAAATTAGCCCATTATTATTTTTGAAGAATTTTTTATTATTATTTTCTTCAAAAAATAAATATAAAAAACAAAAACAAAAAGCAAATCCAATGTTTCTTTCTTTTAGTGTTTACCGAAATAAAAACAATTTGAACATGGAGGATGAAGTAAATAGAATAAAGGCTTGAAGGGGATAATACCCGTCGATGGTTATTGGGTCTTCTTTTTCTCTTCTCTCAACTCCATTGCCCTCAAGAGTCACTGAAGGGAGGGATTGGGGGGGTCCGTTCATTTTCCGAGCGAGAACTAGCTTGTTTGTTGCTGTTGCTGCTGTTCTTGTTGCTGCTGCTGCTTTACGATCGGCAGGTGTTGTCCGATTCGGGTTTTGTTCATGGAATGTGACCGACATAACGGGGACCCTTTCTGTCCAAGACAGGGTCCCCAAAATGTACTTACTCACCGATTAATCTTTTTAATTCGTTGCGTTTTTTCAAGCTCTATTTTGATCCCTTTTCTATGATCTTTTCATGTATAACGAATTTTCATAAACACTTGATAATTTAGAAACCAATAGGTATTTATGAAGATTGATTTAACAGATGCCAAATATAATATAAAAATAAAATTGGAGAAAAAAAGTGAAAGTTTTTTCAAGCCTCGGTACGCTTTCTGCAAATTTTAATGTTGTGCCAATTTTTTCGCCATCAACAGTTTGATCTAGAACTTGGCATGTACGCTTATTCATACAAACTTGTGCCAAAGCTATCATTTTTTTCAAGTCGTAATATTATATTATTTTTATTTATTTTCCTCCATTCGGAAATGTATTGAATTTTTAATAAGGAAAAAATCGTAAAAATTTTACCCAAGGGTAAATTTAGGTAAAATATTTTTCAATTTTTTTGATCATTTTATAAATAGGGCAAAAAATAATTCAATTTAATTAAAAAAATGATTGTATTAATTTACACTCTAGGAAATTTTTTTATTATATTGATTGGAATACAACATTTCTAAATAGATTTTAATTAATATTATAATCTTGAAGGAGACAATAAAAGAGTTTGTCTTCTGCTGGAATTATAAATTAAAAGCTCACTTTCCATTCATACATGAATTCCTGTGAATCAATTGTAATAGACTGATGAAGAGGGCAAAGCTCTCGAAACTATAGTCTCGTTATAAATAAAATTTATAATTCCACCAGAAGACACACTCTTTTATTGTCTCCTTCAATATATAAAAATTCTGCTACTTTCAATTTAATATTATAATCATTACTTATTAGATTTTTGTACTTATTTATTCGTACATGTCGGTAAGAGCAAAAATATCATAATTCATTTACATTACTCTACAAAAACATCGTTAACTCATCAGAAATTTTTACATCATGATTACTTTGCAAGTTAGTTACTTATGATATTTTTCTATCACATGAGAGAAAAATTTCATCGTCTACGCTCAACTTAAAAAATATTATTATTTTTTATTTTATTTTTTTGTCTTTGATGTTTTCAAAAACAAAGGCAACTACTAAGATTATTTTTCCATTATTTTTTTTTTATTAAAAGATAATTTCGAAGAAAATTAGATTATAGAACATAGAAGAGAAAAAACCGAGGGTATTTCTTTCCAAGACAAGCAAAGATTTCATTTTGATATCGAAGGATAGATTTAGAAAAAAATCTAAGGTATAAATAAAAGAATCAAACGGATAAAAACGAACGAAATAAATTCAGCCTCTGGGTGAAAATTTCCTCTCTTCTATACTATATAAAACAATGGAAAAAGTTAGATTTCTCTCTTGTTTCTTTCGAGGGGACTATTTATTATTTCTCTCTCTTTACAATTCCCCTTTTGACAATGAAGAAAGCGACAAAAACAACAACAAACGAGACGAGAGAAATGTAAATATGAGCAACAAAATTCTATTATCTCAAATGTTTATATTGAAAGGGTTCTTAAATTAATTCGAGGTTTCTTATTCAAGATAATGGATAGATAGAGCTCAAATTAATCTTTTGAGAATGGATTTGTTTAATTCCATTTTAGATTCTTGTTTAAATTAACAATAGTAAAATTAAATAAACGAGAAGTGCGAGAAATTAGACATTTGAAAAAATCAAACGCGCTATTTATACTTGGCTACTTTTTGCTTATTTATTGAAGCTTCATCAGTTCATGTTTTATGCAATACTTTTTTGTTCTTCATTTTTATTAGCGTTTGGGTTCCTGATTCAGGAGGCCCGAGTTCACAATCAAAATTCAAAATTTGACCCAAAACCAATTTAAACTGCACACACAGATAAACGAACTACGTACTAGCATCCAAGACCATAAACAAACAACGGCATTCTTTATAAATGGCAAATAAAACTGTGGCTAATATCTCAGAGTAATATATTTACTTTATTTAGACTTTCATCAAGGTTTCTGATCCTCAACGATATCCTTCTTCAGGACCTTTATTATTTTTAAAATTAGAAACGAGGTGTCACATCAGTTCATAAATACACACCGTTAAGGATCCCAAAAGGCTAAATAAAATATATTACACCGAGTTATTGACCACACTTTTATTAACCATCTATTAAGAATATAAAATTAGCTGTGTTCTCATCTTCATATTTTTTTTTTAATAAGACTTAAACACTTATTTATTAATATTTATCTTATTTGTGTAGTTTAATCTTTAATTTTATTTTTAATAGTTAGTATTAAAAAGGCAAAACATTTCAAGAATCACTCTAGAAGCAAAGACTGGCTGATAAAAATCAGCTGTGGAGTCGAATTTGATTCTGGACCCGGTTTTTGAATTTATATAGAATTTGGTAGATATGTAGGTAGGAAGAATGGATTAATGTGTGTTGTTAAGAAAAAATTCCCTGTATGATAAAGTAAAAATAGTGGTAATTAAGCGGCACTAATTTTTTATGTGTGTGTGTGTTCTTTATATAAAATTGATATGTTGAATGTTTAAAGGATTTTTCGATATTTCTTTTGAAATTGTGAATCCATTAAACGCGCATGTTTCTCGATTGTCACCCCAAAGTAGAGACTAAAACGACGACTGAGTGATCTATGGGGCTCTGGCAAAGCCCCAGGTAACCTTTTTGCTCGTTAAAACATCGTGTCAGATTCATTTTGACAGGATTACCAAAAAACACCTCTAACTTTACTTAATGAATAATTTAAAGAATTACTTTTGATACAAAAGACGTGTGCTTATTCACTTGGAAAATACTATAAAGAATAATATTCTAAAGAATAATTAATATAAAAAAACTCGAAAAATTAAAAAAAAATCTGGTCGTTATATAATAGACTGGTAAGTAGAGAGCTGCCAGAGGAACTTGTCCATGCATTTAGAACATTAATTGCATTCGATTTAATTATCTTTAATTGTATTTTGATGATTCTCTGAAATAGAGTCAATTATCTCTTTGGATAGTCGTTCTATCTTTTACATTAATCACTTCGTCCCATAAATTAAAATAAATGCATAATATGTTAACAGCGATATTCAATTTTAATTATAGAATTTAAAATATATCGATAAATTATTTAAACACAAATTAATTGCATTTTTCACATTTTTATCTCAGATTGGTTCTATCTTCTATAATGAATATTTATTATGAAAAAATATTTTCCTGGAATAAAACAAATTTATTTACTTTTTATATACTAATTAAATATTCAACTGTTCCATCATCTGTGATTTTTTTTTTGAAATTTAGAGATTAGAGAGATTCACCCCCCTCAGTGGGAGTCCCCCATCTGATGGCTTGGGGCATTCAATTCGACAGATTCAAAATCGTTTTGATAGGATTGCAATCTAATCCGAGTGTCTGTTGAAAGCCAAGTTTTCCTTTAAATCATTCCCGTTATCGATTGCGAAAATGCCTTGTCTCATTCGAGATCCGATTTATTAACGTCTCGCTTTTCTCTGTTTCCAGGCGAATACTGGCTTGGCAATGAGGCTCTGCACCTGCTCACTGCGGACAACTGCTCGTCTTTGAGGATCGAGATGCGCGACATTTATGACCGCGCTTGGGTGGCCGAGTACCGCGAATTCCACATCTCTTCAGCTCATGATGGCTACCGCATTCACGTGGCCGGCTATTCAGGCAACGCGAGTGATGCCCTCGACTACCAGAATCGCATGCAATTCTCGACCAAGGATTCGGACCGGGACATCAGCAACACCGACTGCGCCGCTAATTATGAGGGTGGTTGGTGGTTTTCGCACTGCCAGCATGCTAATCTGAACGGGCGTTATAACCTCGGACTCACTTGGTTCGATGGGTCCAAAAACGAATGGATTGCCGTATCGGCTTCCGAGATGAAGGTGCGCCGAAGAGACGATTGCCCTCGGCGGAGGTAAAAAAAAAAAAAAAAAAAAAAAACCACTTCCAGGAGAAGAAAATGAAGAAGAGGAAAGATAAATTCTTTCTAATTTGAACCAAAGAAGATTAAACTCTGGAATGAATTGATTGAAAATACTTCCTAATCGAAAAACTAGTAAAAAGCTAAAGTCTGATCTTCTAGTAAGGGATGATACTATGATATTTCAACCCTCTAGAATAATCGGCTAAGATTTGTTTGTTTGTTTTTTAATTCAAAATAATGGAGTATTATTTTATAAAAAAGACTTTCGTAAATGTGTACAAGCAGGGCCTTTCAGAGAAAACGCGACAATATTTATGAATTCAAAATAAAACACTGGGCAAGAAAATAAAAACAATTTTATATTATATTTCTTAAATTATAACATTTTGTCCTCCCCTCTCATAGGCTCTGTGTACAAGCAAAGATAAAATCGTAGGAAGTCGTTTTCTGTAACTATTTTAAAATATATTCCCCAAAGATATAGCGGATACAAACATAGTCTTATGTAGATATACATTTTGAATTCCTGTTGAGGTAGAAAATATCTAATCCCTTACTACAGTATCTCAAGCGGAAAATTTTTAGAGGCCCCATCTTTAGTTTTTAATTGGGTGCGTTTAGTGATCGTAACAGTTAAGCTCAAAAGAGCGTTTAGAGTCGGTTGCTACTCAACTGTTGATTAATAGTAGAAAGCGGAAAAATAATCTGCTTCTACTTATCGATGAAAACTAATCTATTTCTTTAGCTTATATAAAATAAAATAATTGATAGGCAGTTTTTGCGAGTATTTTTCTTTCTATGAAAGAGATAACTACTCTTAATTTACAAAAATTAAATAGTTGGTTTAAATCCGATCAAACTAACATCACTTATTTTTAATTAAAATATAATAGAATATTATATACTTATCAAAACCGTTAAGCGAAGTCAATACTTGTAAGTTAACAAAGCTCATCAGTTGCAACAATACTTTATAGGTTGACTCTCAACAGTTGACTAAACACGCCCAATATCACAATTCCTTGTGGATGTTCGTCAAAAAAAAAAAATCATAAAACAACGACCCATTATGAAATTTATATAAATATTATATTTCTAAATTTATTGACTTTAAAGAAAATACCAAATCCATTCGGTAAATTGTTTGTTTTTTAACAAATTATAAAACTGCACTGACATATAAATAAAGTGCGTCATTTGATAATATGAATAAATTCAAAAAAATGCATTTTTTTTTTACTAATACGTCAATTAATTTTAATTCTAATTCAATCAATGTTATATTTTTTAAACTTTTATAAATATCATATTTGTCACTTATTTACTGTGAAAATGGGTATTTCCGGACAGAAATTATTTCTAGGCTCAACAGTTTTCAAATTGAGTAGCGTCTAAAAATATGAAAAAACGTCATATTTTATTTAAAGGATTAGAACATTTGAATAAAAAACTGATTTGTCCATAAATAGCTGTTTGGAAATAGCCGCCTTTATGTTATAATAAACACAAATTTTCAAATGACCCAGATTATTTACCAGTCAATAAATATAAAAATTCATATAGGTATATAAAACAAAATTTTATTACTTATACCACAGTCTATACAAAATAGAACCAATAATATTAAGAAAACAAAAAAAAAACAAACAAACAAACAAACAAACAAAAACAAAATCTCCTATTGAAAAAAAATTACCAATCGAAAAATAATAAAATTCCACTTCTATTTGTTTTTCGAAATCAACATAAAGACTTTTACTCTCTTATTCAAGTATTTCTTTCTCAATTTTTTCTTTTTCGTCGTTTTTTTTTTCTTGTTTTCTCTGCAAAAGCTATCTTTCAATAAGGGAGAGATTTCAATCACTCTATTCGAGGTCTTATATAAGTTATTTGCCAAAGATTTCTCGTTACGTTAAGTTCTATTTTTTATCCAAAGATTGCGATCGTGGCCTCTCTATCCATCTCTAGTGACTTTTTACCAATGTCCGAAAATCCGCGTGCGTGTGCATGAGTGTGAGTTTGTATGTATCAATGTGTCTGTGTATGCGTGTTACTTCAACTGTGTGAGTTAGAATTGTAAAATCGTATGTATGAGTTAGTCTGAGACTTTTCTCTATCAATTTTAGTCAAATGTATAAATTAATATTGAAAAAATTAAAAAAAAAAAATGATTTTAAAATCAGCGAAAACAATTCGAAGATCTCATTTAAAAAAAAAGAAAAGTAAAAAAAAATATATCTTAAAAATGCCATAAATGAGTGTGTCGTAGTCATTAATAAAATTAACAGCATTAAGTCATTAAAAATCATTTCTTAGCGGATTTTATTAATTCGCACCATTTGTATATTTTTAAACGAAGAAATTTTATGTTTTGACATTCCGATTCAATTTCTCTCAAAATGTATTCATGTATGTAAATAAAAATATGTATAGATATAATACTCAATCTCTATATATTGATATACTTATTAATAGCGAAGCCAGAATCAGAAAAAGAGACAGACGATGAGATCAATGTTCCCAAAATCAACAATTTTTCAATATATTTAAAAATAAAAAAATAAATATATGATTTAACAAAAATTAGTTGAGTCCGGCTCCTTTTTAAAAATATTTTTGGGTGAGGACCCGGCGCTCTGTTTGAAGTTTATTGATTTCAAATTCAAATAAACCGAATTCAATGTTTTTTGCTAATAAACTATACTACTTTTTGTAATAATTTAGTTATAATTTCAAAACAAACTTGAACATTAATTATTCAATTTAATATTTAAAGGCATAATATTTATAAAAATTCAACCAGATTAATAAATATAAGTAAAACCTATTTTAATATTTCACTTACTGTTTTGTTTTACAAATTTGACGACTGACCAGGTTATTTACTAAAAATGTAAGGCTTTTGAGCAAAAAGAATTGAATGCTATTTCGTTATATTGCAAACAGCAAACCCAGGCTCAAAAATCCGCCACTGTCTGCGCTAATAAAGTGTATTCTCACTCTCTGTAGACTTCTAGGTTTACTTTACCATTTATGGCTACGCTACTAATAAATATATCATTTTATTAAAATATGGATATTAAATTATGAAAAAAATCACATTCTTGTTAAGTATATTTTGTATATTTTTTACTTTTTACACCATCGATTTTTTAAATTATTTATTTATTTATTTATTAATATTGTATAGAATGGTTAATTTATTGCCATGAACCTAAATTAATATTTCTCTTTAGCATCTAAGACCATTAGAGATATTTGTAATGTAAAATAGAAATAATTTATTGTAAATAGAAAATATTCTTAAAAAATAGGTGACGTATTTATATAATAAATACTTATATAAATGTACCTAAAGAGACAAGATATTAGTTTAGTATAATGTTCACGCAATTTGTATATAAAAAATCACTTCTAATGTAAATGTAAGCAATGTTAAAATAAAAACGTAATGATTGAAAGAAATTAAATAATGATCTGTATTTTTTCCTTTTGAAATCCAAACCATCCCAAAAATATTAAAACATATTATGTTTCAAAAAAAAAATTAAATTAGAAAATAAAGAAAAATTATAGATATCAAGACCAGTCAGATTCAAATCCCGCTATTCCACATTTCCGGTTAATTTCATTTATAACAATTATTTTCCTTTTAAAACAAGGCCTTAATGAGATTACAATGGATGGAATTGAAGAAAAGAAATGGAGAAAAATATGAAAAAGATTTCCAAGGGTCCGTGCTAAGCTATTCGCAAATTTCACATGTTTCTTGGGAGGATTGAATTATCAAATTCAAATAGGGCTAGAAGAATCCTTCTAATTAATTTATATAATAATTTTTTGATGAAAATACATTTTTGATTAAATTAGTTTATAATTAATTATCTTGAGATTTCAATTTCTTAAACTTAACACATATTAATATTTGTAGTGTATGATTGATCCACTTTAAAAAATAAAATAAAAACCAGAAAAAATATTAAAAAGGAATATATAGAACATATCGTATTTTGGAGTTTCATTGGAAAATAAAATTAATAGATATAATGAATAGAATATTTTATAAAACATAAATATTATTTAATTGAAATATGGACAATTAGGAACATATTTTTTGATTTTGATAGAAAAATAAAATGTTATTTTCGCAAAATTAATAAATATTATGTTGATTAATGTCCATTATAATTAGTAGATTAAAAAATCACAGTTCTTTGGACAATGTTTTATTTGCACTACTTGAAAAAAGTCTCGAGAGAGACGAAACGTTGTGCAAAAATTGAAGAAGAGTTTCAATAAAAAAACATTGTCCAAAGAACTGTGAATTTTTAATCTATTAATAAATATTTTGAATAGTATATTTTATAGATAAATCAAAAACATATATTGAAATGAGATTAAGCAAAATATTGATTATAAATTCAAAATAATATACAAATAGAATTTAAGAATTCTGAAAATGAATGGCAAAAGATAGCGGATAATTTTCAACGCGAGTCTAAAGGGTCCCCACCCAGGTACAAGCTTAAAATTGTTTAAGAAAGATCAGGGGAACGAGAAATAAATAAGTCATTACAAAATGAGCACATACGAGTAAGGATAAGGACAAAAAATTGAAGATGCTATTAGGAAGATGGCCGAACAAAAAAGATGAGTAAATAAAAAGGAGGAAGATTGTGCAGAGCAGAGTCTTTCTGTTCTAAGGAGAAATTATAGATATGCTCGAGGAAAATTATTTGAAGGAAAAAACACCAAAAGTATGAAAATTAAATGAAAATGAATTGCAATCCTACGGGATCCAGCATCATTTTAAGGCCTGAGGGATCCATCATCAGCTTGCGGATTCGCAAGCGAATCCTCAAAGTCGTGACCTCGTCGACTAATCGCGCAAAATCCACTCAATTCAAAGAATTAATTGACAGTTTGCGGCCCTTTAAATTGGGCGTCGAAATATTAAGTTCAAGGGCGTCTACCCTAATATCTGCAGACACGAATTTTCGATTTATTTGAATCTTTCAACTAACATATTTTTATTAACATTTCAAAATGAACGAACTAATTTTCGGCATTCTAATTTTTCTGGCATATCAGTCAAGATATTTAGAAAAAACTAAAAAAGTACTGAAATAAAGTACTAATGTTTGTGGGCCGATATATACCAAAAACTAATCAACGCTTCATTTTGTTAAACTAATGGTAGGTTTTCAATTTCATTTCAATCGGTGCAACGGTGTGGAAAAAATCGTAGGCCAAAAAAACGATAACATCCATCCATCCACCCATACATCCGCACGCACTAAATGAAAAAATCGCACTTTTTGGCCTCTCGACGAGACCCCATGTAATTTTTGGCAAAACCGTCACGTGCTAAAATTCAACCTAATTGAATACTACAATTTGTGACTTTAATTGAGACCATGGGTTCCGTAGTCTTTACCTGAGGACCCTTTAAAGCTACGCTTGTCGCGAGACCGATTACAATACTTTCCCCATGCTTCGCATTGGATAAAGTAATAAAAAATTTTTAAGAAAAAAATAAAAACCGACTTCAAAAATTAAGTGCAACAAATATAAAAATACACTAAAAGGTATAAAATAATTATTATCTTATTTAGTTACAACTAAACGACGAAATATTAACACGAAATTACTTTTTAAAGTCGGTGCCAAACAAACTATACCTATAAGCGAGCGTACCCGCCAAACGTACTAAGTAAGATCCGTCGAGTGCGATTCATAAAAGGTATATGTTTGGCACCAACTTCAAAAAGTAATTTCGTGTTAATATTTCGTCGTTTAGTTGTAACTAAATAAGATAATAATTATTTTATACCTTTTAGTGTATTTTTATATTTGTTGCACTTAATTTTTGAAGTCGGTTTTTATTTTTTTCTTAAAAATTTTTATTTTTCTCTTTTAGTGATGTTATTAATAGTGATTATATCATCAGAACTTTACCAAATTAATATGACACCATCCCTAAGACACCCCCTTTCGGATAAAAAAAGAACCATCGAAATCGGTTCATAAACAAAGAGGTTAGGTCTAAACAAACCTAAACAAACCTAATAAAAAAGGTCTAATACCTATGAAAAAAAATCGAAAAAAAAATGGGACCAATCGGAAGCTAGACTGGACCCAATGCAAAAAAAATTTTCAAAATCGGTTGACAATTGGCGGAGATATGAGGTAACATAGGCACAAAAAAAAAAAAAAAAAAAAAAAAAAAAAAAAAAAAAAAAAAAATTCAATCGAATAGAGAACCTCCCTCCTTTTTGAAATCGGTTAAAAACGTTTGCAATGTCTCTTTTTTGTTTTAGATCACATAAATATTGAGTGTTAATTTTTTGTTATTTTTTCAAAAGTAATATCTCTGTCAAAGGACTTAATATTAATTTGAAATTTACACATGGTTTAAAGGTTACTATTTTAAGTGATTGAAGGGTGAAAATCATCTTATATTTTGCAGACTATATTTATGCTTACCTCAATATTTGTAAAAAAAAAAATAATAATAATAATAATTCCTGAATTTACAGAATTGGTTCATGCATAGGTACCCACTAATATAAAACAAAGAGGTTGTCCTCTGCTTGATTCAAATAAACATACCATACACACATATATATCGAAATTATATATCTGTATATGTATATGTCTCAAACAAATAAATAATATGTAGAATTAACATAAGAAATTGTTTATATATAGTATAAATATATAAGATTCATATATATATTTATCATATTATTTAACTTTCGCGGTTCAAATTGAATAAATAATATATATAGTTTCGATATATATATGTGTGTATGTTTATTTGCATCAAGCAGAGGATAACCTCTTTGTTTCTATTTATGAATCAACAACTCTGCTACTCTCGGCAAAATAAAAACTTTTCAACTAATATAATATAAAAGTCCATTTTGTTATCATGCTGTTCGAACATGCTTTATTATACTAAATTCTTTATTATATTTTAGCGGTGTTTGCCCTTTAAAAATATTGAGAACGCTTGGTTTCGAATATATGTTTACCCGCCTCAAGGATGTCTGTATGTTGAAAATTTCCTCCCCATACCTTTAAGAATATTATTCTCAACCATCTTAAGCTCGCAACATCTTTTTTCGGACTAAAGGAATTCTGCAGGGCCCCCAAGGAATAAAAAAATGAACAATTTCGGCTATTGACAGTCATCTTTGATCAAAATAGGATTATTAAGTGCCTCAGGCAAATATTTTAAGAGATAAAAGATTTTCAATATTTTTTACTTTATTTTTTACTTTACCATACAGGTCATACATATGGTCAAGTATTGTAATCGTGCATGAAAAAGTGGGTTTTTTTTCAATATATCTAAAAACGGCTCAAACTATTTCGATTAAAAAAATTGAGCGAAACCATGGCATTTCGGTCTACAAAAAAACTCTAATAAGTGAACATCGAAAAAATGATATTTTTCGAGATAATAATTGTTTTTTCAAAATGTCTGTTAGTTAGTCTGTGCGTTACCAAATTTGTGGACGAGCTAGCTCAAAAACTAGTGTGAATATCGAAACCAAATTTCACACGTAGTTTTGCTCCATTGAGATTAAGAGCTGATTAGATTTTGGTGCATATCGACACCAAAATTAAGGGGGGTCGAGGGGGCTTAAAAATTAAAAATCTAGGCCATTTGAGAAAACTCAACCAAATTTTGTATACATAATGAGTGGGACCCCAGAAGTCTAAAAATGAAAAAACTAACGTGGGGGGGGGGGGGGGGGGGGGGGGTGTATGGTCAAAAAATGAAAATCTTGGCCATTTACCAACCACATTTTGTATACATAATCAGTGGGACCCCGGAAGTCTAAAAATGTAAAAACTAACCGCCCATAATGGGTAGGGGGAGGGAAAAAATGAAAAACCCCTCCCCTGCATGATTATAAATAATTTTATTAAATATTAAATATAAGTGAGGGGCCAGGTTGTGTGGTAAAGTCGAGTGGATGGCCACATCAGAACACGTCAGCTTATTTAATTATAAAAATTATTTTTCATGGGGTCAGTATCGCGTGGGTATTTGAATTTTTTTGTTCTTTTTCTTCTATTCTTACTGTCAGCCGATAAGCCAGCTATCATTTAGCAATTAAAAAAGACTGTTGATGAAGGCCAAGCCTTCGAAACTATAGTCTCAAACAAATAAATAATATATATATATAGGTCGTTTGAGCAAACACAACCAAATTTTGTATACATAATCAGTGGACCCCCAGAAGTCTAAAAATGCAAAAACTAACCGCCCAAAATGGGGGGGGGGGGGCGGAGGGTCAAAAAATGAAAATCTTGGGCATTTACCAAACTCAACCAAATTTTGTATACATAATCAGTGGATCCCAGGAGTCTAAAAATACAAAAACTAACCCCCCCCCCCTAATTGATTATAAATAATTTTATTAAATATTAAATATAAGTGAGGGGCCAGGTTGTATGGTAAAGTCAAGTGGATGGCCACATCAGAACACGTCAGCTTATTTTTTTTTATTCTCACAAAAGTAAAAACTAACAAGAAAAGTAAGTTGAAAGTTTTTGCCGAGAGTAGCAGAATTTTTATATATTGAAGGAGACAAATTATAATTCCAGCAGAACACACACTCTTTTATTGTCTCCTTCAAGAAAAGTAAGATTGAATTGAATTCAGATTAAAGATAAAGGTTGAGTTAAAAAAATTAAAATAAAAGCAAGATTTAAAAAAATTATTAGTAAGAATTTTTACTGTTATAAAAGTTAATTAATTTAAGAAAAAAGTAAAAATATCTTTAAAACTTCGAACGTCCTGCTCAAATTTTAGTGATTTGGAAAATTTTATTTTGTTAGCGAACAGTTTGAGCTAGAAAGCTGAAACTTGTGACAAATGTCTATAAATAAGAAAAAAAACAATTGCTTTTGAAATATAAACTTTTTGGTACCAGAGCGTTATTATGATATTTAGTTCTTGAGTTATCGAGATTTGAATCAAGTTAGAGCCACACAAAATCGGAGAGATTGACGAAAAAATATTGCTAAAAATATTTTTTTCATTGTTTCATACATTTCTAAAGGTGAAATAAGCCAAAAATAAATATCACTTGGTATAGGCTAGCCTTGTAGATATTAAAAAAACCGAGGGGTGAACCGCGATTGGAATTAGGTGTACACCGTATTTGGAATTACTTTGCAATTCATTAGATAATCTATTTTCATCTACTTGGAAATGAAAGTGGGGTCGCGTTTCACCCCTCGGAAAAAAGAAATTTTTTTATCTTTGTAGTTAAAAATATGTGAAACGTGAAGAAAAACAAAATTTCCAGGTATGATTTTTGTCTCTCAGTTTGTTGGTGTATCTGTCTGGATTCATATACTCTTTATAACCGAAGAATGGAATATCATAAGTTCTCTCTGGAACCAAAAACTTTACATCATTAGTAGTGATTTTTTTCTATTTGTCTGTCTTTGTATATGAATTTATATACCCCATGATACTCAAAAATCGAAAAAAACAAATGTCGTAGAGGAATGTACACTCCTGTTTGGTCCTAGGTGCCGGATACAAATTTTAAAATTTTTAAGAAAATAATATTATTAACCCTTATTTCGATGCTCCAACAAACCCTACGTAATAAGGCCTTCATTGCCAGGTAAAAAAAGTCATATTAAAAAAATATAATCAATGAATTCAAAAATTAGATTAAGAAAAATTGTTTTAATAAATATATTCATTGATATATTCGAAAACTCGAGAAGAAAAAAATGGAAATAAAACCATATAAAACAAACGAAGATTTGTGAAATAAAACTCGATTCTACAGCTGCTTACTGATTTCTTTCATTTCACCTACTCTTGAGATTAAAATCTTTAAATGTAATTGTATTTCTATGCCTTTGCTAAAAAAGAAGAAAGTTTTGAACACGAGTGTGGAGACAAGAAGGTATCATTTTATTTGTTTCATTCATTGACCCTTTGAAACCCTGAAGAAGGAGGGAAGAATCCTCCGAAACGTCGGTTTGAAAGGAAAGAAGGAAGGATTCCAATAAATTACACCTTATTTGATATGTGTTAATTTTTTCTTTCCTCATTACCTCTGGGCTGCCTTCCATTACTTTCAATTAAAAGTTCTACCAGTCCGTCTCTCTCCAGAGAAAATTTCGTTGCAAAAAAATAAATACTTAAATTAAAAATAGAATTAATTGATAATTCTATGTATGTAATGAGATCACATTAAAGATAGCCATTAGACAAACAACTACGAAAGCACTTGAATGAATATATTTTAGCTCCTGGTAGAAGAAATTGTTTTTTGGAAAGTTGTTTTAGGGTTGTGTTTGTGAGCTATGTGTACAGAATGTCTGTGAGGTGAATTTGTATTTAACGACAGCTGTTATCATTGTTTGAGAGATTCTCATGAATAATATATTTTGTTGTCTTTCGATTTTTTATTATTTGTTTTGTTTTGTGTTTTACAGACTGATGGCACATCGTTGTCGAAACGTCTCTCAATGACAATAAAGATTTTCAAAAAAAAAATGATATTATTTAGTCTAAGTATTGATTACCCCACCTATATTTTTTTATGAAAATGATGAGAGAAGGAGTTACACCAAAAAGGTGCAACCCCTAAAGGCCGGGGTTGGCCCCTCCATCGGGAAAAGAAGAAGAAAGAATTTTATGGGCTGGGCGGGGGTCGAAGGTATCTGTGGATAAGGGTCTTAAATAGCTGAAGGTTATAAGTCGCGGGAAAGGTGGTGGCAGGGAGCGAGTTCCAGTCTCTGGAGGTCATAGGGATAAAAGAGTTGGCGAAAGCGCTTGTTCGACTTTTATCCAATTTGACAGCGAAGGGGTGCTGAGCGTTCGAAAACCGCGTGTTTCTCGTAAAGAGGGCTTTAGGGGGGATAATTGATTTCAGCTCGACTGAACAGACACCGTGATAGTATCTGTAGGGCGAAGAAACGGTTCTTCGGTGAGCCAGGGAGTCGAGTGAGTTGGTTAGAGCCGGATCTCTTATTAGTTTAATTGCTCGCTTCTGAATCGCATCCAGTGTAGCAAGAGAATGCTTGGAGGCACCCCTCCACAGATGAGAGCCATATTTGAGACAGGGACGAAATTGAGCCTTATACAGTATAAGAAGTTGACTGGGAGTATAACAGCGTCTAGACCTAAATAGGAGACCAAGCTTGCGCGCTGCAGCTTTAGCAGTGGTTGAGATATGGTCATTCCATGTAAGGTCAGACCCTAAAGTTACGCCTAGCATTGAAATTTTATAATAAATTTTATAATAAAGAAATTTACCACTCAAAGTTCTGAATATATAAAATTAAATAATTTCTCAGTGGGCTGAAGGAAAAGTTTATATCTTATTTTTAGTTTACGAGTTACAATCCTCTGACAGATGGACATAGAGATGGACATATTGTATCGACACTAAAAGGGTTCAGCTTTGCTTTTGAACAGAACCCATAAAAGTGAATGTACCAGGTTACTTACCCAGAAAGTAGTACGCTCATCTCTGGGGGAATTCACTTAATTTTTTTTTTTTGCTTATTCGTATTTAAAAATATCTGGATGTTGAAATGAAATTATCAAACACTTTTTCTCTGTTTATTTGTGTTTATTTATCTGAATCCCGATACCATAAATAGAATAGTCAATTATTTTAATAAAAATCGTAATAATTTAAATTGTAATTATGTAAAAATGTTTACACTCAGTACACTGTTCGCAAATTTTATTGGTTTAGTAAATATTTATCAAATAATTTTTCTCCACGAGATATATATCTAAAGAGCCGGATCTTGGGTCAGTGGCTAGAGTGTTGGGTCGCTGACTCGGAGATCGCTGGTTCGAGACCGAGTCTCGGCAGATAGATATTTGCAGTCGCCTCCTCTTGGAAAGTAATGGCAACCTACCAAGAGTATAATTGCCGAGTGACCTCTCCAAATTAGCCGTTCGGAACCGGCGTTAAAAAGTAGGTCCCGTATATCTGTGTAAAACAACTAAACACACTCAGCACAGGTATATGTGGAGAGGAGCCGACATCCGTTTCGAGTATGGCACTCGAAGAAGAAGAAGACATATATCTAAACACTATTTAGGGGAATACTCTATATATAGTATGTTATACTTGTGAACCATAGCAGAGTAAGTTGATCGGAACGTCGTAGAGATTGTATTATATTTGTTTGTGTTCAATAAATAATTATAATATTAGAAGAAATTTTGTCTTCAGAGATAGACGGACTGGAAGAAATTTTAAATGAGAAGTGAGGAAGGCGGCCCAAGGTTGATGAAAAAAATGCTCTCGTATAAAATAGATTTATTGTACAGTCATTTTTCCCCCCACTCAAAAACCAACGTTTTGGAGGATCTTCCCTCCTTCTTCAGGGTTTAAAATGGGTCAATGAGGGAAACATACAAGATACTTTTCCCTCTTCTCTTCGTCAAAAGTGCTTAGGGAAAAAATTCTATTGAAGCCTCTGTTGAGGAATGACTAATTTCGAGCATTGCTGAAGGAGATAATAGCGAAGTATCTTGTATGTTTCCCTAATTGGCCCATTTAAAAACATGAAGAAGGAGGGAAGATTCTCTGAAACGTGGGGAAAAAATGAGTGTCCCATTAATCTATGTTATTAGAGAGAATTTTTTCATTATTCTTGAGCTGCCTTCCATCACTTCTCAATTAGTAATTAGTACCTGGCCACCGAGCAATGCTCGGTAACTTTTTGCTTCAGTTAAAAGCTATATATTAATCCTCCCACGGACCCCACCACTTCACCCCACCTCCTCCACCTCCTCCATCCCACAATCCACCCACATCTACGATTGTTTTTTTTATTATTACCTATTTATTTTTTTATGATGTTTTATAAATATAGAACGAATGTGGGAAATTTGCAGTATACGAGTAAACAAATATACACATAATATGTGGACCACTAGAAAGCTAGAAATGCAAAAACTGGGCGAGGGGTGGGGTGATTGTGGGAGGTGAAGTGCAGTTGTGGGGAATCCGGGGGGTGCAGTGGTGGGGGCGAGGTGCGTGGTTTCGGGGAGGGGATCCAGGGGGCGTGTACTATATATATTTGTATTTTTTAATTTGGTTGCCGTGCATCGCTCGGTGGCTCCAGGTACTATATATACAAGAATTGCTCATTTAATAATATAAGATAATTAATTATGTGTGATTTAAACCTAATTTCAACTATTTAGGTGGATGTTTAATTTGCATCAAGCAAAGGACACCCTCTTTTATTTGCTCTTAAAAAATCGACAACTCCTCTACTCTTACAAGAAAATATATCCAATATATCTAAACTCGATAAGTCACAAACAATTAAATATTTTTCCAGTGGATTTCAATTCTTCAAGGCCTGCCTGGCCTTACGAGCAAAACGACAAGTAATACCTACATATGGGAAATAGAGAAAGGGGAGTTTTTTGTTATTGACTCATTAAAGCTGACGAATGTCAATAACAGCTTTTGTTTCCTATAAATCATTCATAAAGCATTCTTTTTTACTCTTGGGGAATATATAATTTGCTATTAACACTAGAGAAATGATCGATTTTATTCTTTCAAGCTGTGTGCAAATATTGCTAGAGCAAACTCTTTGGATTTTCACAAGTATGCGAAAGTCTAATATTTTTATATGAATAAGCCAGGCAGGTACGAGTAGAACCGAATAGTGAGGGTCTCCCATTACTTAAAACTCCCAAAATCCATGATATATCAAATTCATTCTTATTTGCCGTTGTAAGGATGGAACGACTGAATTTACCGAATTTTCTTCTCTTATTATTTTAAACATCAACTCCATCTCTTTGTTTAGCCTTTGAAGAACGTAGCGTTTAAGACCCTGGTTACCCAAGAAATTTTAACAATCCCCCAGAAGACTCAATATTTGTCTTGCTATAGCCTATGTTTAAGATCTAACTCTCGACTCTCGACTCCATGAAGCAGCATTGAGAAAATATAACAACTTATTATTTTTAATTCGAACATTTGAATGTTTTTTATAATTTTATTTAATAAAATTAAAAATTTTAAATCTTCAGGAGTTTACATTGATAACTGCTGAAGATGGGCTCGTAGCCAGAAATAGTTATAAATCAAGTCTTGCTTATATGCAATACTTCTTTTATTTGTGAAACTTGAATAGTAATTTATATTTTTTAAATTTAAATTTTTAATTTTATTAAATATGCTTCACCTCGAACTTACAGCATTCTCCCTGAACATAATTTTATTTTATGAAAAATAGTTGGATCTTATAAAGATTGTAAATACAACTAGCGCAAGTGCCTTATTGCCACAATTTCTTTATTTAAATAAATACGAAAAATCAAATTTTAGATATTGATAGATATGTTTAAATTTAATATTAGAAGGTTACGCCCTTTCAGAAGTCAAACCCGAGCGCCAAGCCTGCCATTCGGATCGTTGACCTAACACAAAAAACGTTTATTTTATTAGCCAGAGACCAAAGATTGTTCTTTTTCTTAATAGTGGTTTTTCATTTATTCTTGCTTTTTCGATTTTACATTAATATTTCTTGGGATAGGTCCCATTTTTCATTCACTAAAGTGTCAAGATATTTGAGGCTTCTGATTATTTGATTCCCAATCATCACACCATCAAACTTTGTTCTAAGGACTGCTTTGGAGAAAATCAAAATCAAAATTTTGTTTTTTATTGAGTTAATCCTTTCGACATTTAATTTTTCGTTCATATCTTTAAGATCTTTAAGATTAATTGAAAAGGTTTTGTTTTGTCGAGAGTAGCAGAATTGTTGAATCATAAAGAGAAATTGAGAGAGGTTGTTCTCTGCTTGTTGCAAATAAACATACATATATAATATATATATCCTATATCAAATAAAATGTATCTATCAGTGCCGGTTGGTGACTTTTCAACCAGGGATGATGTCCAAAAAAAGTACCGTTCATTTTTTGAAATTTTATTTTATTCTCCGCTTTTTTTTTGCAAATTTCATCGAATACGGCATCATTTTTTTTATTTTTCAAACTTAACATAAGATTTTTTTAAAGTATATAATATTTTGGGACCTTCGTCCCAAACGGATACTGCTTTGTGCCAGTGAGGGTAGGAGTCAGAAATTAAATCTTTTGACTTGAACTCCACAGTCCCTGAAATGGAAAAAGACTATCTTCCACGATGAATCAGCCTGTCCTATAAGAAAATTCTAAATTTCTCTTAATTCTATTGCTATAAGCAAGCTATGACTTGTCTATAGCACTCTTAGAGTTCCTAGAAATGGATTAGTCTAAAAATCGTCGAATCATCTTTATTTATTCCTTTTTTGTATTATTTCTATTTTAATAGTTCCTCAGCGAGAACAATTTTTAATAATAAAACTTGTCTGAACTTGTCTTTGACATGCTTAAGCTGGAATATATACTAGGCAGGGATTTCAAACCTTCTATCGGCACCCTTTTTCGAAAAATCATTCATTTTAACTGCCCCTTGAAACTATGCAACAATTTTATTTCATTTTAAGAACCAATAAACTTTTCAAAACAAAAAAAAATGTTTTTTATAGAAATATTTGAAATAACGTATAATAATTTGAAAATTTAAAGATCCTCCTGAATTTATGGAAATACTCTAAATGTTTGAAAGTTTAGGGATGCGCGGCATGCACAGCATCCATGGACCGCACGCCAGTGGTATCTATATTATATATAATTTATTTGTTTGAGACTATACTTTCGAAGGCTTGGCCTTAGTCGTCTCTTTCAATTATAAATATTTTATCTATTATTTCTCATAGGGTCAGTCACCAATTGGATATTGAAAATTTGTTTTAACAGCAGGCTACTCCAACAAACTAGTCTCATAATAAGTCTCAAACAAATAAATTTTATATACTCGTATATATATATATACTATTATATATATACTATTATATACTACTATTATATACTACTATCTATGATCTTTGAGATTGTTGGAAATCCATATCAAGTCATCTGCTAATATTTATATTTATACCGTTAATTTTATGCTATTTTGAATGTCCAAAAGTACTTCTCGAAAAATTTCTTTCAAATAAATATTAGGGTAGATAGGGTCAAACACTGCTAACTCTCTATCTAATTTATTAATTATTTTTTGAAAATATTAACATAGATAAATTTTATTATGTTTAATAGAAAATATTATTTGTTGAACTCATTACTTAGATGATTGTGGCAACCTTCTCAAGTGAATTGTAATCGTTTCTATCATCTCAAGAGGTCCCTTAAAATATCTTTGAGAAAGTTGAATATTGTGAAACTAGCAAATGTTAAATTGCTTTCCGTGCGTGATTGAATTCTAGAAGTTGCTTGGAAACTTGACGGATGATTCCAGCCTCTTTTGAATTAAGAATGCTGAATAGACTAGAGAAGGATAAAAGAACAAAATACCAAAATAGCAGCCACAAATGAGAAAGAGATGAGTGAAATAGCTAATTTTATTCATATTCAATAAAAGTTCTTTGAATAAAGACTATATAATAATATATACGAATAGGGTGGGTATATATATTATATATATATATATATACTGGTGTCCTCACTTGAAATCATCTAGCTTGCACTAAATATACAATTTATAAATCTTACCAAAAAAATGTATTTAAAATTTTATATAAATTTCCATTTTAGTCTAATAATAATGTAATAAACAATTTTTTTTTAGTTTTTTGCCATTCTCCTTCTCCGAAAAATATTTAAGTAAAAGTACATACTTGAGGAGAGCGATCAAAGTTAAGAAAGTATTGATAAACATATCGTATATTTGAACATGTGTACTCACGAATTTTTATTATTACGACTAAATTGTATGCTATCTGCAAATGACATTAACTTCCTTATTTTAAATGGAACACTTATTTATATGTTAGAAGTTTTCCTTAGGAGACGGACTTATTTATATATTATTTTTTATCTATAATATATCTATAAAAGACTTTCCTATTGATAGATCATCCCAGCCCAATCCCCTGGACCTAGGTCCTAGACATGAAATTTGGTAATAATATTCTTCTTATATCGTAGACTTGAAATAAAAAAATATTTTTTTGGAATTAAACATCTTAAGAGGTTAAAAAGTGTAAAATGTAAATGATTCGATAATATATATCTACTAAGATGGATTAGATATTTACTTTTTTTACAGAGTGAATCAAAAAGTGTTGAAATAGGGTTTATGTGGTCAGCACATTCACTTAACCTTGATATTCCCCAATGAATACTTTTTTTGTTGAGTAAGTACTCAACAAAAAAGTCATAAATAAAGTCATAAAAGTCATAAGTTTAAAGGTCATACCATCCTTGTTAAGGTTTTGACCAGGTTTCCTTAACAACTTATGGCAAATGCCGGGATGGCTAATGCGTCGCTTGCTCCTGGTATCGGGTTTTTGCGCGGAATTTTTAAATTACTTTTTGTCTTTTGATGGAAATCTATGGTCATGTTATTTGTTAATGAGCATACATTTCTATTTTTTTTTATTTTTTTTTACTTGTTTATTATTTGTTAAATTGTTGTAATTAATTTGTATTGATGCTTATTAATGTATTGTAGCTAGATTGTATTGATGTTTGGAGGACCTAGCCACCGAGGACTTGTGCCTCTAAGCAGGTCGAGGAATAAAGATTTATTTATTTATTTATTTATTTAAGAACAAAGTTTATAGTCGAAAACCACGTAGTATCGGCATTTTTTGATCCCTAGGAACTCACAGATTAAGTATACAAAATTTGGTTAAGCTTTGATCCAAAGAGCTAGAATTTTCATATTTTAACCCCTTTTCTCAATTCGGGCAGTTAGATTTTTGCATTTCTAGTTCTCTAAGAGCCCACAGATTAGGTGAACAAAATTTGGTTGAGTTTGGTTCAGAGGCAGAAAATTTCCATTTTGAGTGAATTCTCTGCAAATACCAGTTTATCATAGCTTCCCTAAGATTATTTCGAAATCAAATAAATATAGAAAATTCAGCTTTCAAATTTTGTATATGCGGGGTATCTTAGCACCAAGGCAGCCATATTAAGCGAACGACGCGCCCCAACGATTTCGAAAAAATTTAATTAATTAAAAAAAAAACTAATTTGATTTTTAAATAACCTTCTAGCTAATATGTTGCACGAAAGTGCATGCTTTTGAATGGTGTACGATTTTTTAAATTTGGTTCTCTACTTTCTGAGATTACTCTAATGAAACAAACAAATTAAAATATTTTTCAGGAAATATAAATTTAAATTGAAAATTTTTTATTTTGTCGAGAGTAGCAGAGTTGTTGATTCATAAAGAGAAACAAAGAGGTTCTCCTCTGGTTGATGCAAATAAACATACACACATATATAGGCTTCGCCTTTATCATCAGTCTTTTTACTTGGCCATACAAGGTATTTTTGTGGACGAGCTAGCTCAAAAACTAGTGTGAATATGGAAACCAAATTTCACAGGTAGTTTTGGTCCATTGAGCTTAAGAGCTGATTAGATTTTGGTGCATATCGCCGCAAAATTAAGGGGGGTGGAGGGGGGTTAAAAATTAAAAATCTAGGCCATTTGAGAAAACTCAACCAAATTTTGTATACATAATGAGTGGGACCCCAGAAGTCTAAAAATGAAAAAACTAACGTGGGGGGGGGGGGGGGGTGTATGGTCAAAAAATGAAAATCTTGGCCATTTACCAACCACATTTTTTTGTATACATAATCAGTGGGACCCCGGAAGTCTAAAAATGTAAAAACTAACCGCCCATAATGGGTAGGGGGAGGGAAAAAATGAAAAACCCCTCCCCTGCATGATTATAAATAATTTTATTAAATATTAAATATAAGTGAGGGGCCAGGTTGTGTGGTAAAGTCGAGTGGATGGCCACATCAGAACACGTCAGCTTATTTAATTATAAAAATTATTTTTCATGGGGTCAGTATCGCGTGGGTATTTGAATTTTTTTGTTCTTTTCTCTTCTATTCTTACTGTCAGCCGATAAGCCAGCTATCATTTAGCAATTAAAAAAGACTGTTGATGAAGGCCAAGCCTTCGAAACTATAGTCTCAAACAAATAAATAATATATATATATATATATATATATATATATATATATATATATATTTGATTATATATATATGTGTATGTTTATTTGCATCAAGCAGAGGACAACCTCTATGCTTTCTCTTTATAAATATAATTTTTATTTGATTCCTAGTGAATTGAGATTCAGATGAAGGGTAATAGAGGATCCCAAGCAGATGCACAAGCCAAAAGAGAGAAGCAAATCGGCGGCTCCCAAACCCTGACATTATTGTATACTACCTACTGCATTAGGTAGTATATGCATGCATATACACACACATAAACTCATCAATGGAGACAGGGGAATATACGTTCCTGTCCTTTTGCTCTAGTGAATCAACGCTCACCGACTCATTTACGGTCAGCGAGATCAGGGGATTAAGCCAGCAAAAAAGAAATCCTACACAAGCACGCTGTATTGGCAGCCATCGGGCTATTTTGTGCCAGTCCTATTAGAAACTAGATCGTCCTCGCGAATCTCACATTGTTCAGAGTCTAATAAATCATAATTAGTTTTCTATTTTTGTCTTTCATTTATTTAAAAATAACAAAAAAGCACATATCCATTGCAGATAGCCAAAACCACCATCATATCCTCTTCACTGAAATACTAGTACACCCCCTACCTTACCATGAATATATCGCCATGGCCTTTTTATTCACCCTTAATAATTCTTAAAATTCACTTTTAGCTATTTTTCTACAGATTCTGAAAATTCATCAATGAAAATTCACCGCGGGTAGATTCATAGTTTGTTTTGGTTTTTTCTGGTAATCTATGTAGAAATATATATTATTAATGAAATAGAATTGAATAGAAGAACAATAAATAAAAAGATAATTACCTATAACTTTAGAACCGACGTTTCCGACGATCTTCCCTCCTTCTTCAGGGTTCAAAGGGTGAAGGAAGCTCGTAATTATTCCTATTTCTTCTTGAACCCTTTGAATGCTGAAGAAGGAGGTAAGATTCTCCGAATTGTCGGTTCAAAAGTTGAAAAAAGAAAATTTTCCAATAATTATTCTTTTATTGGGAATCATCTTTTTATTAATCCATGGACTGCCTTCCATTCAAATCTCAGTTCTATATCTATCAATCCGTCTCCGAAACATTGCTGCGTGAGCGAGGCGCGAGATAATAATTTTTATAATCATCAAAATACACAACATAATATTTATTGTGGTTTTTGTAATAATTTTTGAAAAACTATGATCATTTTCTATACAATTGTACATATACCATACATAGTATATATATAGGTAGTATTTATTTACTTATTATAATTTATAGTTATCTTAAATAAATAATTTTTATATAGAATTTTATTTTTAACCGACTTCAAAAAATGAGGAGGTTCTCAATTCGACTGAATTTTTTTTATTTTTTTTATGTCTATGTTACTTGATTTCTTCTCCAATTGTGAACCGATTTTGATGATATTTTTTTGCATTGGGTTCAGTGTAGTTTCCGTTTGGTACCATATTAATTTGGTCAAGTTCTGATGATATGATCAATGACAAATAGCGGAAAATGAGGAAATCTATGGTATTTTTTATATTTTAAGTTAAACTCCTAGTTTTCATATTAAACTCGCGGGTTACATACTTACCTTGTTGATTTCATACGTAATTAGCTGTTTTCATACTTACCTCACGGCTTAAATACTTAACTCTCAGTTTTCTAACTTGACTCCCCGATTTCATATTAAACTAGATGTTTACATGGTTACCTTGTTGATATCATATTTAATTAGATGTTTTCATTCTTAACTACGAATTAAATACTTAACTCTCAGTTTCCTTAATTAACTCCTCATTTTCCTAATTAACTCACTGTTTACATACTTACCTTGTTGATTTCATATTTAATTAGCTGTTTTCATACTTAACTCAAGGTTTAAATACTTAACTCTCAGTTTTCTTAATTAACTCCTCGTTTTCCTCATTAACTCGCTCTTCACATACCTACCTTGGAGATTTCATATTTAATTTTTCTTTCAGTTTAATCTCTGATTGAAAATACATGCAATCAGAAAGTTTGAAGGTAAAATTAATAAAAATGGAGTCAAAATATGCCGCAATTGCGATTATTTTTTCTGAAATCTTGATATATTTTTCACATTCAAAATTGAAAATCTGCCCATTTATTCTTCGAAAACTTTTGTAATGATTTTCCAATTTATTTATTTATTATTTATTGTCAGATTGTATCTGATATGTTTCCAGTAAGTACATAAAAATCTTAATGTTTCAAAGAAGTTTATAATTTTATGTCGGGCCGCATTCATTGCAATGCTGGGCCACATGCGGCCTAAGTGCCGCGGGTTGGACATCACTGGTCTACGATATACCCACTACTTGGATCATGTTGACTGTGGTATTACATATAATTCTGATGGTTCGAAGAGCCCCATTACTCTAAAAAAACTGCAATATTTTTGCTTCTTCGATCAATTTGGACTAAAACTCTCATGGAAAATGGGGATGACAAAATTTTATTTTAATATAATTAAGTTACAATATTGTCTAAGTCTAATACCTGGACGGGAATATACAATTTCCCAAGGTACACAATTCTCAAAATATTTTATAACATTAGGTATCTCTATAAAATATTTTCTTTTGCATCTCATTCATCAAGTATGTATTAAAGAAAACAATAAAAGTGTGTGTCTTCTGCTGGAAAAATAATTTTTTTAATTTATTTATAACGAGACTATAGTTTCGAGGGCTTTGCCTTCTTCATCAGTCTATTACAATTGATTCACAAGAATTGATGTGTGAAAGTGAGTTTTACACCTGTAAATCTCACTTATATTTAAACGAGTTTTTACATCAATTTCTAATATAAAGACATCTCAAATAGCTTTCGAATTATTCGACTATCTCTACAAAGGATGACAAGAGGTATAAAATGTTGGAAATAAGAATTTTCAACAAAGACTTTAAGCTTACTTGAAAATATTCTTATTCCTATCAAATACTAATCAACATGAAAATTTGAAGTTTTAAATCTTATTATTTTTCGCTCAAGTATTTGGAAGATTAAATTGTCTTATCAGACAGATTTCTACAAACGCACACATAAACGCCTACATGCAATAATAATCTCGAATTCAGGGAACAATGGTGACAAAGCCGAGCATCTCAAATCCAATAATTTACGCAAGGCCTTTCTCTTGTCTAAACTGAGACCCTACTGGATGGTGGAATCTTATCGCCCTCTTCTCTATTAATATTTTTGTTATAATATATTTATTTATATAAATGTGTTATTAATATAACCTAAAACCAAGTACAGCCAGTCCTTGATTTCGGACTTAGGCGATTTAAAAAAAATATATATATATATTGTTTAGTTTACACAAGGTGAGATTTCAAAAGCAGTGAATAATGATATTGCATGCTACACTTTAATTTATGAAGAAAAGAAAAGGGCTAAAAGACAATTAACACTGTACCGATACTTGAAGTAGTTTGTCCATAAATATATGTAGGTATGTAGATTCTAATAGATGAGTATAGCAGGGGTGGCCAAGACGAAGCCCGCGGGCCGCATGCGGCCCACTGTGAGTCATGTTGCGGCCCGCGGACCTGGGTCAAATGAACATAAATGTTAACTTTATTGTACATACCACCAAAAGAACATTACATCATATATTTTTAAATTATAGCTAAGAGAAATTTGAATTCTTTTTGAAAAATTCATTGGTTTGAGATATTTTAAATGTCCCGTTAATACTCGTCTACAAGGAAAATATCAATTAATTAATAAGATGTATGATCATATTTTTGTAATTCAAATGAAACTTGGCCTTTGGGAAGAAAAGTTTAGGACAAAAAACTTTACTCACTTTCCTACATTGTCATTGCAATCAAACGTTACACAGAAGGCGGCTGATAAATATGCTTATTTGATGATGAAAATCGATTTCAGGATTTTAAAAAACATCATGTGCTTTTTGAGATTTGAAGCCATTCGCGTTACACGTGAATTTATTACTAGGAAGATTACAAATGGAACATTGTGAAATGTGTTGTGATACACAGTTAAAGGAGAAATTCCATCAAGTTGGTTTGTGAAGAGTTCTATAAAACGTATTTGGACAAGGATAAATATCATGCGTTTTACAAACATGCTCTGTCGATGGTTTCTGCTAATTGGAAACACTTATCCGATATAAGTCCAGAATTGTCACAGGACTGTCAAAGATGATGGAGGAGTATTAAGGGGCCGAATTCTTATAGAGATAAGCCTAGTAGATAAGATGAAGAGTTTAATATATATAAATTTATTATTAAGGATACTCTAACTGGTGAGCCATAAGGAGTCTTGAAAAATTTTCAACTTTTTCTTTAATTTTTGTTTGGTTTCACGACTGGCTAAAAGATATAGAAAGACATTTAGGTATGTTTTTGACATAATTAAGCAAGTCTTTGATTGAAGTAATACATCGCAGCGCCTGTAAATTGAAGGGTATGCATTCAAATAGAACGCCCTACATTGCGGGCTGCGTTGAGAGGTGCTGAATATCGAACTAGTACAGTGGTTTCTAACCTTTTTACTTTCATCACCCTTGTGACCAAGCAAGCCATGTGACTTTACCCAGTGTTAAAAAAAATATTTTGAGAAAATAAAACCAAAAATTTATTAGGATTTTTGATACTTTACCATTTATTTTTCTACTACAATTCCTTAATGTTCTTTCAGTTTGGATTTGTAGAAATTTGATGGTATTATTCCTAAGTAAATTTAAAAATTAGTTATTCCTATGACAATAAAAACAAATATACTTTGAGAACTAGAAAAAGTTTCCTTTTCTTATACACATTAGTTTTATAATATAAAGGTAAATATTAAATGAAAATCAAGTTAAATTAATTCATTGTGATTTAAAAACAAATTACGTTCATATAAGCTTTTCAAAGTTTAAAAAGTCCCATCTGACAGATAAGAATATTTCCTTCTGCGTATGAGAACAATAGTAATATCTAGATGATTATCTATTAGATAAGCTTACCATATGACTCGGTTTGAACGGGACTGTCCGGATTTGAAGGTATGGTACAAGAGTCCAGGTCAGTTTGTCATTTTGTCCAGTTTTTTGGAAAAAATTATTTATTATTATTATTTATTATTTATTTATTTAATTGCTACATCGGCAAAGTTAATTGTGAACTAAATTTTAGTGAATTTCACGACCCGATTAAAAATACAATGAAATAGATGAAAAAGTCAACACTATTTCAAGACTCGCTAGGCTTGCTAGTTAGAGAAGCAACAAATAATTTCTTTTGTACATTTTTGTCTGAATATGTCCAATTGAATAACCTCTCTCTCTCTCTATAACGAGTATCGTTTTGGTCCGAGTGCAAAAGACCATTCCTAGAATAATAGAAATTAAGAAATTAATCTCTAATAGTCTGAAACAGGTTTGGCCTTGTATTTGGTAGAGGTTTGAACTTGGATCTGGAATCCTTGTAATACACTTTAGTTCTAAAGAAAAAGAGATCATTCTATCCACGGTCTTTTTAGTTATTTTCATCGATTAAATTCTAATGAAAGAATCGCTCAATCGCACATCAAATAATAAAATAAACTGCAACGGATCGTTGCTAAACTTTATCCAAATTCATTTGAAATATTAATATGTTCTTGAGTAAAGTACTTTAAAATATAATTTTACTAAAAACTTTATTTAACCTTTTTTATGGTCCCCAAGGTACTTAATTAGGATATTAAATTTCATCAAAATTGGTTAAGTCATTTTCAAGATATTTAGAAAAAACTAAAAAAGTACTGAAATAAAGTACTAATGTTTGTGGACCGATATGTACCAAAAACTAAGCAGCGCTTTATTTTGTTAAACTAATGGTAGGTTTTCAATTTCATTTCAATCAGCGCAAAGGTGTGGAAAAAATCGTGGACGAAAAAAACGATAACACACATATATCCATCCGCACTCACTTCCAAAAATAAACTGCAACTTGCTAAACTTTATCAGAAATCATTTGGAATATTAATATTCCCTAATGTTCCCTAAATTTAAAATTTGTTATTAATATTTGTATTTCTTTAATATTAATCAGATATCACTGACTATTTGCAGTCATGTTGACTTAAATTACAAATAGCCATCGATTTTCAACTTATATAACATGTGTGTGTGTGAATGTGTATTTATATTAAAAGCGAATATATGTTGAGGTTTCAATAACTCAATTAATTACCAATATAGGTCTCATTAAAAAATCAATATAATTCAGGTACGTTCATTCATTTTTGGGCTATGTAAAGTAATCTAATTTTTAGTTATAAATATTTTTTAATCTATTTCAATTAATTTTTATCATTTTTTTTATTTAAATCTTTTATCAATTAAATCTAGACAAGAGAATCAACAATTGAATTAGTGTGTGATTTTCATCGGTCTTTATGAGTACCACTAGTACTTTTGAACACTGCTAAATAATTAGTAATGATCAGTGAAAATAGAATAGAGTGCTTTAAACACAGTTAAAAAATTAGTAGTAATAAGTGAAAATCGAATGGCGTGGGTTAAACAAGGTAAAATAATTACAATACTAAGCAGATTAAGATTATCACGGAAGATAAGCTAAGAATAGCTTTCACTAATTGTTCACGAAGGGTATATAAGAGTGGGGGAAATTGGCAGGAATGAAAAGTGGGGAGAAGATAGGGACAGTGAGGGGGGGATAGGGACAATATTTTGGAGAGGGGGGATAGGGACAGTGGGTAGAGGGGAGATAGGGACAATGGTTTTGGAGTGGGGAGATGGGTAAGTATATAAGTGGGAGTGATAGGCAGATTGGAAGTGAGTATCAGCCAGTGACGGATGAAACATCAACTGTGAGTATTACAATATACCTTCTCCAACTTCATCCTACCTCTCAGCTGACTCTACACCTCAATAATAAACAACTTTACATGAGTTATATTAAGGAATTTGAGATTACGAATAGGTTTTCTTATTTTATGGAAAACCAAATTCATTATCAATGGGTAACGAGTAGGTGTGTACTTCTTTGTTCTTTTAGATAACAAAAGTACAAACCTACTTCAGGGCATGGCATCCCTGCCCACGTGAGCTCATGATTTTTTTATCAAGAGAATCATGTCCTATCCCTAAACTTAATTAACTTCAATCCATGTTTTCACAGATCCTTATTCCTCAGGTAGTTGCTAAGTACAAACATACTTCAGGGCATGGCATCCCTGCCCACGTGAGCTCATGATTTTTTTATCAAGAGAATCATGTCCTATCACTAAACCTAATTAACTTCAATCCATGTTTTCACAGACCCTTATTCCTCAGGTAGTTGCTCGTCCTTCTAATACTAACATTGAGATTACGACTAAGGTTTTCTTATTTTATGAAAAACCAAATGCTTTATCAATGGGTAACGAGTAGGTGTGTACCACTTTGTTCTTTTAGATAACAAAAGTATAAACCTACTTCAGGGCATGGCATCCCTGCCCACGTGAGCTCATGATTTTTTTATCAAGAGAATCATGTCCTATCCCTAAACCTAATCAACTTCAATCCATGTTTTCACAGATCTTTATTCCTCAGGTAGTTACTCGTCCTTCTAATGGTAACATTGAGATGACGACTAGGGTTTTCTAATTTTTTGAAAAACCAAATGCTTTATCAATGGGTTACGAGTAGGTGTGTACCTCTTTGTTCTTTGAGATAACAAAAGTACAAACCTACTTCAGGGCATGGCATCCCTGCCCACGTGAGCTCATGATTTTTTTATCAAGAGAATCATGTCCTATCCCAAACCTAATCAACTTCAATCCATGTTTTCACAGACCCTTATTCCTCAGGTAGTTGCTCGTCCTTCTAATACTAACATTGAGATTATGACTAAGGTTTTCTTATTTTATGGAAAACCAAATTCATTATCAATGGGTAACGAGTAGGTGTGTACTTATTTGTTCTTTTAGATAACAAAAGTACAAACCTACTTCAGGGCATGGCATCCCTGCCCACGTGAGCTCATGATTTTTTATCAAGAGAATCATGTCCTATCCTTAGTCTTTCTAATACTAACATTGAGATTACGACTAAGGTTTTCTTATTTTATGAAAAACTAAATTCTTTGTTAAGGAGTAACGAGTAGGTGTGTACTTCTTTGTTCTTTTAGATAACAAATGTACAAACCTACTTCAGGGCATGGCATCCCTGCCCACGTGAGCTCATGAATTTTTTTATCAAGAGAATCATGTCATATCCCTAAACCTAATCAACTTCAATCCATGTTTTCACTGATCCTTAATCCTCAGGTAGTTGCTCGTCCTTCTAATACTAACATTGAGATTATGACTAAGGTTTTCTTATTTTATGGAAAACCAAATTCATTATCAATGGGTAAAGAGTAGGTGTGTACTTCTTTGTTCTTTTAGATAACAAAAGTACAAACCTACTTCAGGGCATGGCATCCCTGCCCACGTGAGCTCATGATTTTTTATCAAGAGAATCATGTCCTATCTCTAAACCTAATTAACTTCAATCGATGTTTTCACAGTTCCTTATTCCTCAGGTAGTTGCTCGTCCTTATAATACTAACATTGAGATTACGACTAAGGTTTTCTTCTTTCATGAAAAACCAAATGCTATCGAAGGGTATATAAGAGTGGGGGAAATTGGCAGAATGAAAAGTGGGGAGAAGATAGGGACAGTGAGGGGGGGAGATAGGGACATAGGTTTTGGAGTGGGGAGATGGGTAAGTATAGAAGTGGGAGTGATAGGCAGATTGGAAGTGAGTATCAGCCAGTGACGGATGAAACATCAACTGTGAGTATTACAATATACCTTCTCCAACTTCATCCTACCTCTCAGCTGACTCTACACCTCAATAATAAACAACTTTACATGAGTTATATTAAGGAATTTGAGATTACGAATAGGTTTTCTTATTTTATGGAAAACCAAATTCATTATCAATGGGTAACGAGTAGGTGTGTACTTCTTTGTTCTTTTAGATAACAAAAGTACAAACCTACTTCAGGGCATGGCATCCCTGCCCACGTGAGCTCATGATTTTTTTATCAAGAGAATCATGTCCTATCCCTAAACCTAATTAACTTCAATCCATGTTTTCACAGACCCTTATTCCTCAGGTAGTTGCTCGTCCTTCTAATACTAACATTGAGATTACGACTAAGGTTTTCTTATTTTATGAAAAACCAAATGCTTTATCAATGCGTAACGAGTAGGTGTGTACCTCTTTGTTCTTTTAGATAACAAAAGTATAAACCTACTTCAGGGCATGGCATCCCTGCCCACGTGAGCTCATGATTTTTTTATCAAGAGAATCATGTCCTATCCCTAAACCTAATCAACTTCAATCCATGTTTTCACAGATCTTTATTCCTCAGGTAGTTACTCGTCCTTCTAATAGTAACATTGAGATGACGACTAAGGTTTTCTAATTTTTTGAAAAACCAAATGCTTTATCAATGGGTTACGAGTAGGTGTGTACCTCTTTGTTCTTTGAGATAACAAAAGTACAAACCTACTTCAGGGCATGGCATCCCTGCCCACGTGAGCTCATGATTTTTTTTATCAAGAGAATCATGTCCTATCCCTAAACCTAATCAACTTCAATCCATGTTTTCACAGATCCTTATTCCTCAGGTAGTTGCTCGTCCTTCTAATACTAACATTGAGATTATGACTAAGTTTTTCTTATTTTATGGAAAACCAAATTCATTATCAATGGGTAACGAGTAGGTGTGTACTTCTTTGTTCTTTTAGATAACAAAAGTACAAACCTACTTCAGGGCATGGCATCCCTGCCCACGTGAGCTCATGATTTTTTATCAAGAGAATCATGTCCTATCCTTAGTCCTTCTAATACTAACATTGAGATTACGACTAAGGTTTTCTTATTTTATGGAAAACCAAATTCATTATCAATGGGTAAAGAGTAGGTGTGTACTTCTTTGTTCTTTTAGATAACAAAAGTACAAACCTACTTCAGGGCATGGCATCCCTGCCCACGTGAGCTCATGATTTTTTATCAAGAGAATCATGTCCTATCTCTAAACCTAATTAACTTCAATCGATGTTTTCAAAGTTCCTTATTCCTCAGGTAGTTGCTCGCCCTTCTAATACTAACATTGAGATTACGACTAAGGTTTTCTTCTTTCATGAAAAACCAAATGCTATCGAAGGGTATATAAGAGTGGGGGAAATTGACAGAATGAAAAGTGGGGAGAAGATAGGGATAGTGAGGGGGGAGGAGATAGGGACCATGGTTTTGGAGTGGGGAGATGGGTAAGTATAGAAGTGGGAGTGATAGGCAGATTGGAAGTGAGTATCAGCCAGTGACGGATGAAACATCAACTGTGAGTATTACAATATACCTTCTCCAACTTCATCCTACCTCTCAGCTGACTCTACACCTCAATAATAAACAACTTTACATGAGTTATATTAAGGAATTTGAGATTACGAATAGGTTTTCTTATTTTATGGAAAACCAAATGCATTATCAATGGGTAACGAGTAGGTGTGTACTTCTTTGTTCTTTTAGATAACAAAAGTACAAACCTACTTCAGGGCATGGCATCCCTGCCCACGTGAGCTCATGATTTTTTTTATCAAGAGAATCATGTCCTATCCCTAAACTTAATTAACTTCAATCCATGTTTTCACAGATCCTTATTCCTCAGGTAGTTGCTAAGTACAAACATACTTCAGGGCATGGCATCCCTGCCCACGTGAGCTCATGATTTTTTATCAAGATAATCATGTCCTATCCCTAAACCTAATTAACTTCAATCCATGTTTTCACAGACCCTTATTCCTCAGGTAGTTGCTCGTCCTTCTAATACTAACATTGAGATTACGACTAAGGTTTTCTAATTTTTTGAAAAACGAAATGCTTTATCAATGGGTTACTAGTAGGTGTGTACCTCTTTGTTCTTTGAGATAACAAAAGTACAAACCTACTTCAGGGCATGGCATCCCTGTCCACGTGAGCTCATGATTTTTTTTATCAAGAGAATCATGTCCTACCCCTAAACCTAATCAACTTCAATCCATGTTTTCACAGATCCTTATTCCTCAGGTAGTTGCTCGTCCTTCTAATAATAACATTGAGATTATGACTAAGGTTTTCTTATTTTATGGAAAACCAAATTCATTATCAAGGGGTAACGAGTAGGTGTGTACTTCTTTGTTCTTTTAGATAACAAAAATACAAACCTACTTCAGGGCATGGCATCCCTGCCCACGTGAGCTCATGATTCTTTTACCAAAAGAAACATGTCTTATCCCTATCCATAATCCTATTCAACTTCAACCCCTCTTTTCACAGATCCTTATTCCTTCGAAATCGAAATGATTCGCGAGTATATTTATATTTATTCTCTAGTGTAATAGTGTCTTCCTGTGGGGTAAGATAATTCCAAGTCCAGTCATTTTGGGGTAACGGGTAGGTTTGTATTTCTTTGTTCTTTTTGATAAAGAAGTACAAACTTACTTCAGGCCTAGCATCTCTGGCCACTTGAGCTCATGATTCTTTTATCAAGAGAATCATGTCCTATCCCTAATCCTAATTAACTTCAATCTCTGTTTTCACAAATCCTTATTTCTTCGAAATCGAATTTTTTTTACGAGTATATTAATATTCAAGGTCCATGCCACGAGACGTTGGCTGACAAGGTAAGATATCTTTTTAATACTCTATTCTTAAAATTGATTAAGTAATAAATACTGTAAATTTTTCAAGTAATTTTTTCGAGTTTCAAAAAAAATTCAATTAAATATATAAAGAAATAATAAATTAAATATAATTTTATACCGAATATTTCTATAAAAAAAATAATTTAAAATCATTATATTATTTTAGTAATAGAATTTTTATCTTTTTTCAGGTAGGTGTTCGTAATAATACTAGCATTGCTATTAAGTCTATGGTTTTCTTATTTTATGGAAAATCAAATTCTTTATCTTTGGGTAACGGGTCGGTCTGTACTTCTTTGTTCTTTTTGATAAAGAACTACAAACCTACTTCAGGGCATGGCATCCCTGCCCACGTGAGCTACATGATTCTTTTACCAAGAGAATCATGTTCTATCCCTATCCCTAATCCTAATCATCTTCAATCCCTGTATTCACAGATCCTTATTCCTTCGAAATCGAAATGATTCACGAGTACATTTATTCTTATTTTCTAGTGTAATTCAATAAGTAATAAATACTGTAAATATTTCAAGTACTTTATTCGAAATTTTGCGTATAATACGAAACATGACGTTTGATTGTAGCTTAGTTGATCAGATCTTTTTTCTCTCCTGGTCCAGATTTAAGACTCCACAGACTTTAATAGCATAATCCGAAATAGTCTCGTGATAAAATATCTTTTTCAAATAAAGCGCTGTCAAAACACTTCTTATTGATAGGTCAATTATTCTTTGTCATATCAGTTAGAAAAATTATAAAAATTTACTTTATTCGAGTTTCAAAAATAGATCAATTAAATAAATAATATATTAAATATAATTTTATTCCGAATATTTCTATAAAAAATACTTTAAATTCATTATATTATTTTAATAATAGTATTTTTTTCTTTTTTCAGGTAGATGATCTACCTTCTATTACTAACATTAATATTAAGTCTTTGGTTTTCTTATTTTATGGAAAAACAAATTCTTTATCTTTGGGTAACGGGTAGGTGTGTACTTCTTTTTTCTTTTTGATAAAGAAATACAAACTTACTTCAGGGCCTAGCATCCCTGCCCACGTGAGCTCATGATTCTTTTATCAAGAGAATCATGTCCTATCCCTAATCCTAACCAACTTCAATCCCTGATTTAACAAATCTTTATTTCTTCGAAATCGAAATTTTTTACGAATATATTTTTACTTGTTCGCAGAGTCTGAATAGTGTCTTCCTGTGGGGTCAGCGTATTCCAGGTCCATGCCACGATACGTTGGCTGATAAGGTAAGATATCTTTATAATACCCTATTCTTATAATTGATTAAGTAATAAATACTGCAAATCTTTCAAGTACTTTTTTCGAGTTTCATAAAATATCAATTAAATAAATAAATAAATAATATATTAAATATAATTTTATACCGAATATTTCTATAAAAAATACTTTAAGTTCATTATTTTATTTTAATAATAGTATTTTTTCTTTTTACTTTATCCAATGCAAAGCATGGGTAAAGTATTGTAATCGCTCTCGGGGCAAGCGTGGCTTCAAAGGGTCCTCAGGTAAAGACTACGGAACCCATGGACTCAATTAAAGTCACAAATTGTAGTATTCAATTAGGTTGAATTTTAGCACGTGACGGTTTTGCCAAAAATTACATGGGGTCTCGTCGAGAGGCCAAAAGTGCGATTTTTACTTTATCCAATGCAAAGCATGGGTAAAGTATTGTAATCGCTCTCGGGGCAAGCGTGGCTTCAAAGGGTCCTCAGGTAAAGACTACGGAACCCATGGATTCAATTAAAGTCACAAATTGTAGTATTCATATAGGTTGAATTTTAACACGTGACGGTTTTGTCAAAAATTACATGGGGTCTCGTCGAGAGGCCAAAAAGGGCGATTTTTTCATTTAGTGCGTGCGTATGGATGTATGGATGGATGTATGTATGGATGGATGTTATCGCTTTTTTGGCCCACGATTTTTTCCACACCGTTGCACCGATTGAAATGAAATTGAAAACCTACCATTAGTTTAACAAAATGAAGCGCTGATTAGTTTTTGGTACATATCGGCCCACAAACATTAGTACTTTATTTCAGTACTTTTTTAGTTTTTTCTAAATATCTTGAAAATGACTTAACCAATTTTGATGAAATTTAATATCCTAATTAAGTACCTTGGGGACCACAAAAAAGGTTAAATAAAGTTTTTAGTAAAATTATATTTTAAAGTACTTTACTCTAGAGTAAGATGGTACTTGTTTAATTTTTTAAATTCTTTAAAATTTATTCATTTGAAAGTTTTAATATAGCTCATTTAGCCTTGCTTAAGTAAGAATGGATAGGCTTCTCTCTGTGAAATGCTAAAAATTTGGGAGGAATTTTTATGAGTAACCATAGCAACTGCGTTGTTTTCTTATCCGTTACCTTTGCTGAAGACAGAGAAATCGATTTTAAACCAAAAATAGCGATTGATTCTCATCTAGTTCTTGAGGAATAATCATTCTATATTGGATTTTTGACGTTTCGGTTTTTATTAGTAACCATTGCTGAAGACATAGAGAAATCGACTTTAAACCAAAAATAGCGATTGATTCTCATCTAGTACTTGAGGAATAATCATTCTATATTGGATTTTTGACGTTTCGGTTTTTATTAGTAACCATTGCTGAAGACATAGAGAAATCGACTTTAAACCAAAAATAGCGATTGATTCTCATCTAGTACTTGAGGAATAATCATTCTATATTGGATTTTTGACGTTTCGGTTTTTATTAGTAACCATTGCTGAAGACATAGAGAAATCGACTTTAAAACCAAAAATAGCGATTGATTCTCATCTAATACTTGAGGAATAACATTCTACATTAGGTTTTTGACGTTTCGATTATTATTGGTAACCATTGCTGAAGACATGGAGAAATCGACTTAAAATCAAAAATAACGATCGATTCTTATCTAATACTAGAGGAATAACATTCTAATTCCATTTTTGACGTTTCGACTATTAATGGAAACCTTACTGAAAATGTAGAAGAATCGACTTAAAATCAAAAAGACTAAATTTTTTTGGCAAACAACTCAAGCTTGAGTTGTTTGCCATAAAAGAATTTAGTCTTTTTGATTTTAAGTCGATTCTTCTACATTTTCAGTAGAGGTTTCCATTAATAGTCAAAACATCAAAAATGGAATTCAATAAGGTTATTCCTCTAGTATTAGATAAGAATCGATCGTTATTTTTGATTTTAAGTCGTTTCCTCCATGTCTTCAGCAATGGTTACCAATAATAATCGAAACGTCAAAAACCTAATGTAGAATTGTTATTCCTCAAGTATTAGATGAGAATCAATCGCTATTTTTGATTTTAAGTCGATTCCTCTATGTCCTCAGCAATGGTTACCAATAAAAACCGAAACGTCAAAAATCCAATGTAGAATGGTTATTCCTCGACTCTTAAATGAGAATTATTTTTGAATTAATGTCAATATGAACTACAAATTGCAAGTGATATCTGATTAATAATAAAGGAACAAACATATTAATATTTCAAATGAATTTGGATAAAGTTTAGCAACGATCCGTTGCAGTTTATTTCATTTAGTGCGTGCGGATGGATGTATGTATGGATGGATGTATGTATGGATGTATGTTATCGTTTTTTTGGCCCACGATTTTTTCCACACCGTTACACCGATTGAAATGAAATTGAAAACCTACCATTAGTTTAACAAAATGAAGCGCTGATTACTTTTTGGTACATATCGGCCAACAAACATTAGTACTTTATTTCAGTACTTTTTTAGTTTTTTCTAAATATCTTGAAAATGACTTAACCAATTTTGATGAAATTTAATATCCTAATTAAGTACCTTGGGAACCACAAAAAAGCTTAAATAAAGTTTTTAGTAAAATTATATTTTAAAGTACTTTACTCTAGAGTAAGATGGTACTTTTTTTAATTTTTTTAAATTCTTTAAAATTTATTCATTTGAAAGTTTTAATATAGCTCATTTAGCTTTGCTTAAGTAAGAATGGATAGGCTTCTCTCTGTGAAATGCTAAAAATTTGGGAGGAATTTTATGAGTAACCATAGCAAATGCGTTGTTTTCTTATCCGTTACCTTTGCTGAAGACAGAGAAATCGATTTTAAACCAAAAATAGCGATTGATTCTCATCTAGTACTTGAGGAATAATCATTCTACATTAGATTTTTGACGTTTCTGTTTTTATTAGTAACCATTGCTGAAGACATAGAGAAATCGACTTTAAACCAAAAATAGCGATTGATTCTCATCTAGTACTTGAAGAATAATCATTCTATATTGGATTTTTGACGTTTCGGTTTATTTTGGTAACCATTGCTGAAGACATAGAGGAATCGACTTAAAATCAAAAATAGCGATTGATTCTCATCTAATACTTGAGGAATAACAATTCTACATTAGGTATTTGACGTTTCGATTATTATTGGTAACCATTGCTGAAGACATGGAGGAATCGACTTAAAATCAAAAATAACGATCGATTCTTATCTAATACTAGAGGAATAACCTTATTGCATTGCATTTTTGATGTTTTGACTATTAATGGAAACTTCTACTGAAAATGTAGAAGAATCGACTTAAAATCAAAAAGACTAAATTCTTTTTTGGTAAACAACTCAAACTTCTACATTATCAGTAGAGGTTTCCATTAATAGTCAAAACATCAAAAATGGAATGCAACAAGGTTATTCCTCTAGTATTAGATAAGAGTCGATCGTTATTTTTGATTTTAAGTCGATTCCTCCACATTTTCAGTAATGGTTACCAATAATAATCGAAACGTCAAAAACCTAATGTAGAATTGTTATTCCTCAAATATTAGATGAGAATCGATGGCTATTTTTGATTTTAAGTCGATTCCTCTAGGTCTTCAGCAATGGTTACCAATAATAATCGAAACGTCAAAAACCTAATGTAGAATTGTTATTCCTCAAGTATTAGATGAGAATCGATGGCTATTTTTGATTTTAAGTCGATTCCTCTAGGTCCTCAGCAATGGTTACAATAATAAACGAAATGTCAAAAATCCAATGTAGAATGGTTATTCGTCGACTCTTAAATGAGAATTATTTTTGAATTAATGTCAATATGAACTATAAATTGCAAGTGATATCTGATTAATAATAAAGGAACAAACATATTAATATTTCAAATGAATTTGGATAAAGTTTAGCAACGATTCGTTGCAGTTTGTTTCAAGTTATGTGCTCGTCCTTCTAATACTACCATTAATATTAAGTCTTTTGGTTTTCTTATTTTATGGGAAAAAAATTATTTTTCTTTGGGTAACGGGTAGGTGTGTACTTCTTTGTTCTTTTTGATATAGAAGTACAAACTTACTTCAGGGCCTAGCATCCCTGCCCACGTGAGCTCTTGATTCTTTTATCAAGAGAATCATGTCCTATCCCTAATCCTAACCAACTTCAATCCCTGATTTAACAAATCTTTATTTCAACGAAATCGAAATTTTTTTACGAGTATATTTTTACTTGTTCGAGAGTGTAATAGTGTATTCCTGTGGGGTCAGAGTATTCTAGGTCCATGCCACGATACGTTGGCTGATAAGGTAAGATATCTTTATAATACCCTATTCTTATAATTGATTAAGTAATAAATACTGTAAATTTTTCAAGTACTTTTTTCGAGTTTCAAAAAATATCAATTAAATAAATAAATAAATAATATATTAAATATAATTTTATACCGAATATTTCTATAAAAAATACTTTAAATTCATTATATTATTTTAATAATAGTATTTTTTCTTTTTTCAGGTAGATGATCTACCTTCTATTACTAACATTAAAATTAAGTCTTTGGTTTTCTTATTTTATGGAAAAACAAATTCTTTATGGGAAAAAGATTGGAAGGAGAACAACACCTCCAAATTAAAAACAGTAAGGCAATCCACGTACCAAGCATCACCGAGTGACCATTTCGATCGTAAAACTCCAAGTAATCATCGATAGGCTCAGGATAGGCCATACTAAACTAACTCACGGACACTTAATGAACAAAGAAGATAAACCAATATGCGAAAAATGTAAAGTACAATTAACAGTTCAACATATTTTAATTGAGTGTATGTCCCTAAATAAAGAACGAATAAAAACCGCCCTCCCTGATGATATAAAAGAATGTTTAGACACTAAGGCTGGTGTGGAAAGAACAATAGAGTTTCTCAAAGAAACAGTGTTATATAATTGTATATAAGTAATAACAAAAAAAATGTAAAATTATAATATTATAAATAATGTACACAAAGTGGTCGTTGATGGCCTTGGTAGCTAAAAAACGACCTAAAATAAAATAAATAAAAAAAAAAAAAAAATTCTTTATCTTTTGGGTAACGGATAGGTGTGTACTTCTTTGTTCTTTTTGATAAAGAAATACAAACTTACTTCAGGGCCTAGCATCCCTGCCCACGTGAGCTCATGATTCTTTTATCAAGAGAATCATGTCCTATTCCTAATCCTAATCAACTTCAAAGCTGTTTTCACAAATACTTATTCCTTCGAAATCGAAATGTTTCGCGAGTATATTTTTACTAGTTCGCAAGTCTAATAGTGTCTTCTTGTGGGGTCAGAATATTCCACGTCCATGCCACGAGAAGTTGGCTGAAAAGGTTTAATATCTTTATAATACCCTATTCTTATAATTGATTAAGTAATAAATACTGTAAATTTTTCAAGTACTTTTTTCGAGTTTCAAAAAAAGATCAATTAAATAAATAAATAAATAATATATTAAATACAATTTTATTCCGAATATTTCTATAAAAAATACTTTAATTTCATTATATTATGAATTATTACCAAAGGAGGAAATTGTTACAGGGAGAAGATCCAGAGGAGATGGTTACTAATAAAAACCGAAACGTCAAAAATCCAATTTAGAATGATTATTCCTCAAGTCCTAGATGAGAATCAATCGCTATTTTTGGTTTAAAATCGATTTCTCTATGTCTTCAGCAATGGTTACTAATAAAAACCGAAACGTCAAAAATCCAATATAGAATGATTATTCCTCAAGTACTAGATGAGAATCAATCGCTATTTTTCGTTTAAAGTCGATTTCTCTATGTCTTCAGCAATGGTTACTAATAAAAACCGAAACGTCAAAAATCCAATATAGAATGATTATTTTTCAAGTACTAGATGAGAATCAATCGCTATTTTTGGTTTAAAGTCGATTTCTCTATGTCTTCAGCAATGGTTACAAATAAAAACCGAAACGTCAAAAATCCAATATAGAATGATTATTCCTCAAGTACTAGATGAGAATCAATCGCTATTTTTCGTTTAAAGTCGATTTCTCTATGTCTTCAGCAATGGTTACTAATAAAAACCGAAACGTCAAAAATCCAATATAGAATGATTATTCCTCAAGTACTAGATGAGAATCAATCGCTATTTTTGGTTTAAAATCGATTTCTCTATGTCTTCAGCAATGGTTACTAATAAAAACCGAAACGTCAAAAATCCAATATAGAATGATTATTCCTCAAGTACTAGATGAGAATCAATCAAGGGAGGATCCAGGGGAGGCGGAGGGGGCAATCACCCCCCCCCCCTTAAAGACCCGTGCCTGGCAAAAAAAAACATTTAGTGTGTGTGGGGCACCGTCTCTGACCCCCCCCCCTCGCTTGGACAATTCGATCGCGACACACTTTCGAGATAAAAAGTAGATCTTATATAAAATATCACACCCTTCTGGATCCGCCCTTGGAATCAATCTCTATTTTTGGTTTAAAATCGATTTCTCTATGTCTTCAGCAAAGGTAACGGATAAGAAAACAACGCAGTTGCTATGGTTACTTATAAAAATTCCTCCCAAATTTTTAGCATTTCACAGAGAGAAGCCTATCCATTCTTACTTAAGCAAGGCTAAATGAGCTATATTAAAACTTTCAAATGAATAAATTTTAAAGAATTTAAAAAATTAAAAAGTTCTCTCTTACTCTAGAGTAAAGTATTTTAAAATATAATTTTACTAAAAACTTTATTTAACCTTTTTTGTGGTCCCCAATGTACTTAATTAGGATATTAAATTTCATCAAAATTGGTTAAGTCATTTTCAAGATATTTAGAAAAAACTAAAAAAGTACTGACATAAAGTACTAATGTTTGTGGGCCGATATGTACCAAAAGCTAATCAGCGCTTCATTTTGTTAAACTAATGGTAGATTTTCAATTTCATTTCAATCGGTGCAACGGTGTGGAAAAAATCGTGGGCCAAAAAAACGATAACATCCATCCATCCATCCATCCATCCATCCATCCATCCGCACGCACTAAATGAAAAAATGGCACTTTTTGGCCTCTCGACGAGACTCCATGTAATTTTTGGCAAAACCGTCACGTGCTAAAATTCAACCTAATTGAATACTACAATTTGTGACTTTAATTGAGTCCATGGGTTCCGTAGTCTTTACCTAAGGACCCTTTGAAGACACGCTTGCCCCGAGAGCGATTACAATACTTTACCCAACTTTGCATTGGATAAAGTAAAAAAGTGAAAATCTGTTCAAAACTCGGCACAGTAGAGCTGTCCTAGTTATTATTAATAAACTTAAATATAAATTGTTCATTAATGGCTATACTATAATATAATCCTGTTAAAATCTCAATAGAATAATTAAAATAAACTGCAACGTTGCCAAATTCATTTGAAATATTAATATGTTTCTTCCTTTATTATTAATCAGATATCACTTGCAAGCTTGAGTTATTTACCAAAAAAGAATTTAGTCTTTTTGATTTTAAGTCGATTCTTCCACGTTTTCAGTAGAGGTTGCCATTAATAGTCAAAACATCAAAAATGGAATGCAATAATGTTATTCCTCTAGTATTAGATAAGAATCGATCGTTATTTTTGATTTTATGTCGATTCCTCCATGTCTTCAGCAATAGTTACCAATAATAATCGAAACGTCAAAAACCTAATGTAGAATTGTTATTCCTCAAGTATTAGATGAGAATCGATGACTATTTTTGATTTTAAGTCGATTCCTCCATGTCTTCAGCAATGGTTACCAATAAAAACCGAAATGTCAAAAATCCAATATAGAATGGTTTTTCCTCAAGTATTAGATGAGAATCAATCGCTATTTTAGGTTTAAAGTCGATTTTTCTATGTCTTCAGCACTGGTTACCAATAAAAACCGAAATGTCAAAAATCCAATATAGAATGGTTATTCCTCAAGTATTAGATGAGAATCAATCGCTATTTTTGTTTTAAAGTCGATTTCTCTGTGTCTTCAGCAATGGTTACCAATAAAAACCGAAACGTCAAAAATCCAATATAGAATGGTTATTCCTCAAGCATTTGATGAGAATCAATCGCTATTTTTGGTTTAAAGTCGATTTCTCTGTGTCTTCAGCAATGGTTACCAATAAAAACCGAAACGTCAAAAATCCAATATAGAATGGTTATTCCTCAAGCATTAGATGAGAATCAATCGCTATTTTTGGTTTAAAGTCGATTTCTCTATGTCTTCAGCAATGGTTACCAATAAAAACCGAAACGTCAAAAATCCAATATATAATGGTTATTCCTCAAGCATTAGATGAGAATCAATCGCTATTTTTGGTTTAAAGTCGATTTCTCTGTGTCTTCAGCAATGGTTACCAATAAAAACCGAAACGTCAAAAATCCAATATAGAATGGTTATTCCTCAAGTATTAGATGAGAATCAATCGCTATTTTTGGTTTTAAGTCGATTCGTCTATAAAGGTAACGGATAAGAAAACAACGCAGTTGCTATGGTTACTTATAAAATTTCCTCCCAAATTTTTACCATTTCACAGCGAGAAGCCTAACCATTCTTACTTAAGTTAGGTTAAATGAGCTATCTTAAAACGATCAAATGAATAAATTTTAAAGAATTTAAAATAAAAAATTAAAAAAAGTACTATTTTATTATAGAGTAAAGTACTTTAAAATATAATTTTACTATAAACTTTAACCTTTTTTGTGGTCCCCATGGTACTTAATTAGGATATTAAATTTCATAAAAATTGGTTAAGTCATTTTCAAGATATTTAGAAAAAACTAAAAAAGTACTTAAATAAAGTACTAATGTTTGTGGGCCGATATGTACCAAAAACTAATCAGCACTTCATTTTGTTAAAAGAATGCTTGGTTTTTAATTTCATTTCAATCGGTGCAACGGTGTGGAAAAAATCGTGTGCCAAAAAAACGATAACATCCATCCATCCATACATCCATCCATCCATCCATCCATCCGCACGCACTAAATGAAAAAATCTCACTTTTTGGCCTCTCGACGAGACCCCATGTAATTTTTGGCAAAACCGTCACGTGCTAAAATTCAACCTAATTGAATACTACAATTTGTGACTTTAATTGAGTCCATGGTTCTTTACCTGAGGACCCTTTGAAGCCACACTTGCCCCGAGAGCGATTATAATACTTTACCCATGCTTTGCATGGGATAAAGTAAAAATATTTTCTTTCTTTTGAACCAGATATTCTAAAATCTAATTAGTACTTTGTATTTTGATAGAAACCAACTTTTTAGCTTTTTTTGGGCTATCTTGGGTATCGGAATTCAGACACACAAAGAGAAAAAATCATAGTTGAAAAATATTTTTCTACGTCTTTCAGATATTTTAAAGCACAATGAGCAAATATTTATATTTTATTCGTGATTTAATACTAGGGCCGCCTGGGAGGAGAGTAATTTTTAACCTGAGTTCATGCTAGTGATAGATATATTAATTTAAGAGAAATTAAAAATCATTACTACTTAATTTTTACTTTATCCAATTCAAAGGGTCCTCAGGTAAAGACTACGGAACCCATGGACTCAATTAATGTCACAAATTGTAGTATTCAATTAGGTTGAATTTTCGCACGTGACGGTTTTGCCAAAAATTACATAGGGTCTCGTCGAGAGGCCAAAAAGTGCGATTTTTTATTTAGTCTGTGCGGATGGATGGATGGATGGATGGATGGATGTATGGATGTATGTTTTCGTTTTTTCCATCCACGATTTTTCCACACAGTTCTACCGATTGAAATGAAATTGAAAGCCTACGATTCTTTTAACAAAATGAAGCGCTGATTAGTTTTTGGTACATATCGACCCACAAACATTAGTATTTTATTTCAGTACTTTTTTACTTTTTTCTAAATATCTTGAAAATGACTTGACCAATTTCCATGAAATTTAATATCCTAATTACCATAAGTACCTTGGGGACCACAAAAAAGATTAGATAAAGTTTTTAGTAAAATTGTATTTTAAAGTACTTTACTCTAGAGTAAGATAGTACTTTATAAAATTCTTTGCTTCAAATTTTTTTAAATTTATTCATTTGATCGGTTTAATATAGCTCATTTAACCTTGCTTAAGTAAGAATGGATAGGCTTATCTCTGTGAAATGCTAAAAATTTGCCAGGAAATTTTATAAGTAACCATAGCAACTGCGATTTTCTTATCCGTTATCTTTGATGTCAACATAGAGGAATCGACATAAAATCAAAAATAGCAATTGATTCTCATCTATAACTTAGGAATAACCATTCTACTTTGAATTTTTGACTTTTCGGCTATTACTGTTAACCATTGATGAAGACATGGAGAAATAGGCTTAAAATCAAAAATCACGATCGATTCTTATCTAATACAAGAGGACTAACCTTATTGCAATCAATTTTTGATGTTTTGACTATTAATGGCAACCGCTACTGAAAACTTGGAAGAATCGACTTAAAATCAAAAAAACTAAATTCTTTTTGTAAACAAAATCAAGCTTGGGTTGTTTACCATAAAAGAATTTAGTCTTTTTGATTTTAAGTCGATTCTTACACGTTTTCAGTAAGGTTGTCATTAATAGACAAAACATCAAAAATGGATGCAATAAGGTTATGCCTCTAGTATTAGATAAGAATCGATTGTTATTTTTTATTTTAAGTCGATTCCTCCATGTCTTCACCAATGGTTACCAATAATAATCGAAACGTCAAAAATTCAATGTAGAATTGTTATTCCTCAAGTGTTAGATGAGAATCGATGACTATTTTCGAATTAAAATCAACATGGACTGCAAATAGCAAGTGTTATTTGATTAATAATAAAGGAATAAAAATATTAATATTTCAAATGACTTTGGATAAAGTTTAGCAACGATCCGTTGTAGTTTATTTATTTCGAACAAACTTTCGAAATTGTACCAGTTTGAGAAAAAAATGTTATGGTAACTCTATATCTAGACAACTCAAATTAGACTAACGGCCGCAACGGCCGGCTGTGAGCATCCTCGCCTCAGCCCGCCCCGTAGCGGAAAAATTCAATCCGTTACCTTCAACATATAGTATATTAATTAGTCTGATTACCCCTTCAAGTAGCTATTTTAACCTCATGGGGGTAAATAAATAACCCTTGATTAGGAACCACTGGAATAGTATATATTTTTTCACCAGTTTTGTATGAAGCACATCAAATCACAAGTGAGAACGCGAATTAATGATGTTCATTTAGAAAACTGTTTGCGTGTAGCGACAACATCCTTCGAGATCAATTTCGATTCACTTAGCTCTGTCAGACGTCTCACTTTCAAATATTTTTAAATTGTACAATAAATACGTTTGATTTTCAATGTTTTATTTTCTTCAAAAAAATAAAATAATATACTTGCCATTTTTTTTTACGTTAAATTAGACCAGGCAAGTGTTTGACCACGATCTCACATGCTGGGAAGTCACGATGTGGTCGCAACTGTAGCAAGCTTGCTTCTTTAATTAACAAAAAAACCCTGTGGTCTGAACTTATGATTATCATAGAAAAATAAACTATTAATTCCCAAGATATTTTTATCGATTTTTATACAAGAGTATTTAGAGAAACCAAATACTGTATTTGATTTGATTTAACTCGAAAAAATTTAACTTTGACACTCTTGAAATAATCTAAAATGAATACAAAGGGTCCCTCCTGTGGTCTGAATTTTTGATTTTCATAAAAAACTATTAATTCCCAAGATATATTTATCGATTTTAATACAAGAGTATTTAGAGAGACCAAATACGGTACATATAAAAGTATGAAGCTAAAAATAATTTATATACCCAACACTCTAGGCTGCCTTTAGAGACAGGACCCCTAACGTTGCCGGTCACCTACGATCACACTGCCAAGTGTTTATTTAAAAAAAGTATAATATATAATTTATTCACTATTCTGTACAAACCATGTAGAGGCCCAAATTCAGAACCAGATTACTGCAAAAATTTGACTATAATCTGGCCAATCGGCGAAGGACATGCTTGGGGCCCGCGGTCATATATGATAAATTGTTTTTTATCGGGAATTTCAAAATATATTTATTTCAAAAGAAATAAGGTTCCCTATAAATACTTTAAGAATAACATAATAAATAATAACAGTAAACGTCTATTGATATAGATTTAGAAAAATTAAATAAGCGAAAAGAAACGTAAATATCAATAGAAAGAATGAAATTACCATTTAAATTTGTATGTTAATTTAAAATAAAATTTGAAATATTCTTCGGCTTATGTGTCTTAACTAATAATTTTGATATTTTATGTTTATTGCCATCCAAATATATTTTGTTGTTGGATCGATCAATGATTGTTCTCTTTTCATATCTGGTTGTAGTATTGTTTTTTCCACACTTTCACTGAAAACTTCCACTGTATCACTGCATTCAAATTAATCATTTACAATAAAAATCGATAAGTACGAAATTCGTTGTAAAGCCAGATTTCGAAAAAAATAAACTGCAACTGATTCTTGCTAGGCTTTATCCAAAGTCATTTAAAATATTAATATGTTTATTCCTTTATTATTAATCAGATATCACTGACTCTTTGAAGTCAGTGTTGACTTAAATCCAAAAATAGCGATCGATTCTCTTCTAATACTTGAGAAATAACTATTCTAGTTTTGGCTTAGAAAGGCCATCTCACGAATTAATAGTAAAAAGAAATGTCAACCAAATTATAATAATTTTTATTGGAAAAGTAATAGGATAATAATAGAGTCTATATCTTACATTTGTATCATTAACAAAATAAAATGAAAGAAAAATTAATATTTGTTCTAATAGTAAATTTTTTTAAATTTTACCAATCGCAGCAAAGAGCCTGGAATTTATGCAACTGATTAGTTCGGAATGGGTTTGCAAAGCCTAACCTAAGACTCTTAAGGCGTTATCATTTTATTTTATAGCATTAATACTTCTATAGTAAAATAATTTTAAAAACCGTCACGTGCTAAAATTTAACCTGAATGAATACTACAATTTTTCACTCTGGTTGAGACTATGGGTTCCGTAGTCTTTACCTGATGACTCTTTTAATTCGCGCTTCCCGCAAGACAGATTACAATGGGTACCTTATCTGCTTCGTAAAGATAAAATAAAAATATTGTGATTATTCTTATGAATTTATGTGCGGCCCTTGGAAATTTTTAAGTCGTCAGTGGAGCCCGCGGTGCGATTTGGTTTGATCAGGTTGGATCTAGCTCCTACACCAATTGCACAGAAACACATATACACAATATATATAGGTATATGTTGGTGTTCAGAGAAAATTGGATGACCGGGGCAACTAAAATATTGTAGGGACTTCAAATTTCAAAATAAAACTCTGGACAAGAAAATAAAACAATTTTATTTAATATTTTATAAATTATAACATTTAATTATTACTTAACAGAATAGGGTACTATGTACTATAATAAATAAATATATAATATAAAAAATACTTAACAGAAATTTTTCAACGTTAACAAATTCAGTTATTATGAGGCCCCCAAAATTGTAAGTCCCGGGTCAGCTGCCCCTCTTGTCAAAAAATTGATGCCCAATATTATTGAAATTGAAGCAACCACTGGGCTGAAAATCTTTATATCTTATATCCGGAAATGGAAGAAAATTGAATATAGTGTATTCCGAGGCTCAATAAGAAAGCATTTCAAACAAGAAAGAATTCAACAATATATGAATAATGTAGTTAAGATTTTAAAAAATCATGTTTCACATCTAAGTTTTATTTGTTTTTAAGTTTTTGTTTTATGTTTTTTTTTCTGGTTTTATAAATTTTATAGACTTTACAGATTTTATATTCATATTCAAAATTAAATGTTTGAATTGTTTTTGGATGTTTTCTATGTATGTTTAATTTTTTACATTTTCAACATTTGCTCAGGGATGATTCATTCGGTTTTTTAAATAATAGTCATTTTATAACCGTCATTTTAAAGAATGTTTTTAAACAGGAGGAGAGAAGCCGTTTACTTGATCTATATAGTAGGTATTCAAAAAAATTCCTCAAAAGGTAATCAATTTTGGACACCAAATAATCACATCTCGAGACGCCTGCCCGTTAAAGTTATATAAAGTACCTACTATATATGAACTGGCTAAATAGATTAGTATTCAGGACCAAAAAATACTACTATAAATTTGATTTTTGATAAAATCTCTAAAAAAGAGGATTAAAATACTAGATCAGCGTTTCTTCAACTTTTTTCATTCGCGATCACATTTTGACTGAGAAATTTTTACCTCCCGATATTAACTATATAAGGTAAACGCTCCAGTAGTGGGCTTGTACTGTAATGGACCAGATGCAAGAAAAGTGCAATAATTAGCTTATCCAACTTTGAAAAATTGCGCTATATATAGCTCATGCCATGGGATATATATATAGCGCTATTTTTCAAAGTTGGATAAGCTAATTATTGCACTTTTCTTGCATCTGGCCCATTACAGGTACAAGCCCACTACTGGAGCGTTTACCTTATGGTATGAACAATCATTTTTACTACCATACTGTAACCAAAATAAATTTGGCGTGGTTATATTCCGGGAGCCTAGTGTCTGAAGAGAGAATTAGTCGAGTAGGAAACATATTCGGACACGTGGAGGGTTGAGAATAAGCATATGTGAATATGTGGCAAGGTGGCATGATGGTCAAGTGAAGTGATGAAGAGTATATATGCTCTGTTTCGTTGTTGTTATCGTTTACCGTTTTATTATTATTTATCGATTATCGTTCCGAGTGATTAAGTGTCGTTGTTGTTGAGAGTAATCAACAACAGAATCAACAATAATTTATATATATATATCTTACATTTTAAATATCAATCGGGGGGTCGGGCTTGTCTAGTGGTTAGCGTCTCCACCTGCTAACCAAGTGGATCCGGGTTCGAGTCGGGTCGAGGCGTTCGGCTGATGGCTGGTCCCCTGCCTTAGAGACAAATTTTAATAAAAATAACTGGTATCTTAAATTGGATTATGGCTTGAAAGGCCGAAGAGCCAAAAATATCAATAAATCTGGGGGCACGGCAGTGCCCCAGCCAAGTTCGATTCGAGCGGGGATGTGTGCACTGCCAGACTACCCTTTACAGGAAACAACTCAGGCCAATTTGACGCCTCTGTAACTTCGTAATGGAAACCTCTACATGGCTGAAATTATTTTCCAGAATACTGGTCCATAAGCTTAACTAAATTACAAAATTTCATATTTCTACTGTTTATACCATCCAAGTTACAAGAAGCCAAAGATAGGCTTTTTCGTCACTCACTCACTGACTCACTCATCAAAATTCTAGAGTACTTCCGCTAACCCTAGAATGCTGAAATTTGGCAGGCAGGTAGAGTTTGCGGTACAATTAATGGGAAAAATCCAAAAATCGAAACTTTATCTACTTAAGGACCTAAAATGAAGGGGTGAAATTTATAGACTTAATTAACATATACTAAAAATTCAATGAACCTAGAATGCTGAAATTTGGCATACTGGTATAGCTTGACACATTAATAAAGGAGGAAATTGAAAAATTGAAACTTTTCCTTCTTCAGGGCCCGAGATGAAGGGGTTAAATTTATAGGATAAATTAACATACAACATGCTGAAATTTGGCCTACTGATAGAGTTTGGGGTATATTTAAAGGTAAAAATCGAAAAAGCGAAACTTTCCCTTATTCAGGACATAAAATGAAGGAGTGAAAATTATAGGCTTAATTAACATAATAGTGAAATTCAATGAACATAGAATGCAGAAAATTGGCATACTGGTAAAGATTGACACAATAATTAAAGAGGAACTTGAAACACCGAAACTTTCACTTCTTCGGGCCCCGAAATGAAGGGGTGAAATTTATAGACTAAATTAACATACAGTGAAAATATAATGATCCTAGAATGCTAAAACTTGGCATATTGGGAGAATAACTTGAATCACTAATAAAGTGAGAAATCGAAAAAGATCTTCATCAGGCTTTAAAATAAATGCGTGAATCTTGAAGGTTAAATTCCCATCCAACTTACAAAAAGAAGTGAAATCTCAACAAAAACACTTGTGTAAAAAAAGGCCAAGTTCGATTAATAAAATCCGTTTGCCAAAAAAAGTAGTGAGATCTAATGTGAGGCCAAGTTCAACATCATCAATTTATTAAATGAGTCGAGAATATATTAGTAACTTCAATTAAAACGCATGTTTTTCATTTCACATGTCCCTCTATATTTTTTATTGATTTCACATTTTTAGTTGAAATTATTTTCATAAAACTTGGCTTTTACGCATTATTATGTATGTCACGAATTACTAGTTACCATATCATGGGATCTTAATAAGAGGGGAGTGGTGGAGGCCCTATCAAACAATAACAATAATAATTTAATGCGTAAAAGCCAAGTTTTAGGAAAATAATTTCAATTAAAAATGTGAAATCAATAAAAAATATAGAGGGACATGTGAAATGAAACATGCGTTTTAATTGAAGTTAATAATATATTCTCGACTCATTTAATAAATTGATGATGTTGAATTTGGCAGCACATTAGATCTCACTACTTTTTTTGGCAAACGGATTTTATTAATCGAGCTTGGCCTTTTTTTACACAAGTGTTTTTATTGAGATATTTAATTTTATTATTCATTCAGAGAAATGGCTCTTTGTCGAGTACAAAATATTGTTTAAATAATATCAATATTTGTTTTTTGACTTTAAATTATATAACTTCATTGATTAATAAAATTCAAGCTTGTTTAACCACATTGTTATACATATACACAAGATCCGGTTTAAATAATTATACAATTTTAAACTACAAACATTTATATTTATTTATTTTTGCCATCAAGAACAAAATGGATTATTGGTAAAATTTCCAAACAGTACAATACCATAAATAAATTTATAGTGAAACAAATTTTTTGCCTCTCTTTTAATCATGACTTATTGAAAATATCCGAACCGAGAGTTCTTGGAGAATCATTACACAATGTTCTTTGTACGTTTTTGGCTAATACCTATTTATACCATAGCAGTCCTTTCAATTCCACTCATGCTGTTTGCATTGTACTGGAATGGATTGGTACAGCCTAAATGTAACTACTAAAACCCTTTATTTATTGAATTGCTTGAGAGAGAGAGGAAAATTAATTAGCATTTCAAAAGTATTTACTTTTCATGATCCAGTAAATTTGTTGGTAATGGAAAAGAAGCACAATCCGCAGAATGGATGACCATTTCTTAAATTAAGAAAAAAAAGCTCATCTTTTATCCTATCAGCAAAAGCACTTTATTTAAACAAAAATCCCCAGAAGATATATTAAATAAATATACAGAGTGAAATAAGTTTAGTCTAAGCTTAAGCCTTGCCTTATCGACGGAAAAAGAAAAAAGTTGATACATTAATAAATCCAGATTAAAGAGATAATATACAACATTATAAAAAAATCTTCAACATGCTTTTAAAAATTTTTAAATTATAAATAATTACATTGGCCTGAAAACTTTAAATTAACAAATGTAATTTAGCTTGAAAATCCATATTTTGGCGTTCAAGTCTATTACTAAATTAGCCAGCTTGAGATTAGCTTAATCATAAATGATGTTACTGGTTACAAGAGAGAAATTTTAATGCTTAAGAAAATAATTCTTGTGTATAGATCATAAGATATTCATTTAATATTCTCTTACTATTAATCAATGATTACCATAAATAACATTGTTCGTCAAAAGTGAAGAGAACTTCAGGTGGACTATTTTAAACTAAAGCCTGACTCTGTACTCTGGTCTTCTTCTAGCGGATAATCAATTTAAAATTTCATTTTTCTAAGAATTACGCTTGCTAGGTTTTTTACAGTTTTTTCAACATGTCTAATGGGTTTCTCTCTTCAATAGGATTAAAATTTATGAAACAAGAAATAATAAGAATTCAGATTTTTTAAAAATTCGTTAGCCTAATGATATTTCTTAAATTAAATTAGAGAACATATGACACTTAATATGCAGACATATTTGAAAAAAGTTTTTAGGGTCGTTGCATAAATAAACATTTGGTGTGGTCACCACACAACTTTCACATTTTCATTTATTTGAAGTCATCGCGACACTACTAATTAACACCCACTTCCTTTATTTAGTTTTTTTTTAATTTCTCAAAAACGGCTCCAACGATTTTTTTAAAAATTAGTACATGTATTTACCAAGTGTCTTGAACTTGATAAATACACAAATTTTTAAAAAAATCGTTGAAGCTGTTTTTGAGTAAATCAAAAAGACGAAAAATCTTTCATGTAAATGTCCACTTCCGGTCTTCCGATTTCAAACAAAAGCTAGAATTATTTTTTCTAGCCTATATTGAGCTTAAGTTTCGAATTTCGTAGCTTTGAGACTTATGGTTGCAAAACTCAGGGGGGGGGGGGGTGAGAGTTTACATACGCACATACGCACTGGCCAATGGATTTTTGGCCCCTTTTTGGCCCCTGGGGACCCCGATTTCTGGTTTGATGTCCTAAATTCGGTTTGCGACTATTAAGGCCATCGATTCCTTCCATCTAGAAGTTACAAAATGAAATTAACTTTTTTCATCTCTGAGATACAAGCTTCACATTATAGTCTATGAATAGAAATGTGAAAGTAAAAAACGATTAGACTAAAGGGTATTTCCACCAAAAGCTTCCTGAAATACTTCTAGCAAAATCAAAATTTATTTGCAAATATAACTTTGATTTTTTTTTCTTTTTTTGACCAGCAGGACATGAGCCATTTGGTCAGCTCATGAGTGATTTGACCTGTTCTCTTTGCCTTTCCATATTTGCCGGAGGAGGCTTAAGTGAAAATGCATTAGCATCCCAGCTCAATCACTTTGGCGTGGACTGAGGACAATTGATACGAAATGGAATAGATTGATTGACCTACCACGGTTGAGATATGAAAAAATATAATGGACACTTTTTATAAGGTTAGGGAAAAATGAAAGCAAGGAGTTGGGAAAGAAATTGAATCTCTAGAAGTCATACTGATAAACGCGGTGAGTGACTGAAATTGTTTATCGTTTCTTTGTTTCAGATTCAGATTTTCCATTCTATTCAATCTTGGTACCATTTACAGCCCAATCAAAGAAAATTCTCAGGCTTCTAACTCCTTCTCGATTATATTATGTCTTTTTTATCCCATTCGATGAAGGAACCAACGAACAGCGAGAATTCCCGTTATGTTTGTTCCCTCTCGGCTGCCTACGGATACGACTAAAGGCTGGTGCACACGAGGCTTTTTCTGCTACTTGATCCTAACTTGTTCGCCCTACTTGCAATTTGAAGCTAGTTCATTCAAGCTGATTTTTCGCCTGTTGGGTTCACACGAGGCTTTTTCACAAATTAATTCAAGTTGGCCGGCTAGGTTGCGCGCGCAAGTGTCAGCCCAGACAATGAATGCATATAAACACTGCTCATCTTTAAAGCCATCAATTAATATTTCAATTAGTTCTTGAGTCCAATTTTGGAATTTGGAAGGCATATTCTCTTTATTCATTGCAGTAAAGAGTTGAACATTGATAAACAAAATATCAGCAGTTCTGTGATATCAGTTGATGTCACCCACGTGATGAAATAATGGTTTCCGATCAGCTGGCCACTGTCAGCTTCGAGTAGCTTAACATTTTTTTAGAACATGGTCTATCTTTTGAATCAAGCAAGCATGGTAGTGAGACAGTCCGGAGTGACGTCATTTCGACCCCCTCCATGCCTCCAAATGTACAGTTACTCGAACAAGTAACGAACAAGTAAAAGAAAAAGCTCCGTCTGAACCTGCCTTAAGCAAATTTTGCCTTATTCAAATTTTATTTCGAATTTCAGTCTCTCTGGGAGCGTGATTTGTCAAAAAGAAAATGTCAACCGGTATTGAACCAAAGATCTTATGCACTAAAGCTGGATAGATAAATTAAAAATTAAGTCAATTAGCTAATTATTAATTAATGCTATAGGTATGTGTCTAATTTATTTGCAGATAAATTAATTGCCGGCCAAGACAGACAGACACATGTTTTCTGTTCATCTTCAAGAAAATTAATTTTAAATTAATTTCATTAATATAATAATTTCCACTGAAAACTGGAAAAATCACAATAAATAAATATCAATTTGTTAAAAGAAACGCCCCTCTTTCATTTCAAATAAGCTTTCCTAAGAGATGAATGATGAAATCCTTCCGTCATCTAGACTTGCAGCTGGAAATTTCATTTAATTTGTCAAAAACTATATTATAAAATTCTGTTCAATTATTATCAATTATTAAATATAGGACAATAGCTTATGCAAGTATTTTTTATTTCATCCCAACGTTTCGTCAACTTTGTTGACTCAAACAAATTAAATTCTTTGCATATTTGTCATTATAATTCATTCTTAGCAAACACATATAGGCACAGATTGAATATTTATATAATGACAAATATGCAAAGGAATTAATTTGTTTGAGCCTTGAGGAAGTCAACAAAGTTGACGAAACGTTGGCATAAAATAAAAATACTTGCACAAGCTATTGTCGTTATTTCCCTATAACAACTCATTAATTTAATCGATGGACATAAATAATCAAAATAATTATTAAATATATCAATACTTATTAAAATTATCAAAGGAACAATACTACTAAGTGTTATATTAAACAATCAATAGCGACGTTTCGATGTTTTATATTATATAAACAAGTAATGCCATTATGTTCACAAGTAAATTAATATTGAGGAAATACCTCAAATCAGGATAAATTTTGAAAATTTTTACATTTTTCAAAGCGTAAATACACTTAATAATTTTCAATCATATTATTAGAAAAAGGAATACTCTGCCGAGCTTAAGGTAAAAATTCTATTTTTTCTAAGATGTTGCGAGGACCTAAAAAAGTATATTATTCATCCGTATTTAATTTATTTAGGTTATTTAAGCCATAAATCAAGCATAAAAAACTAGCATGTGTTTATTTTAAAACTAATAGAAAAATATACAAAAATATCGTGATTTTTGCAATTTTTCATAAGTTTCTAGTTCGATGCGTGAGCGGATGATGTTAACCGATATTATTTGTTTTTTTTATGCCGTTTTTCTTAATATTACAATAAGCAACTTTTCCGCACTAAAGTGTTTTCGAAAAAATAATTTCAGTTTTTTCGTCCCAGCCTACTGGATAGGCCTGTTCTAAGCCAATAAACAGCAAACAAACGCTATAAACTTTAAATGACTAAAAAAAAATTATTTGTTCTTAAATTTTTAATTTAAATGTTTTTATTTTTAACCGACTTCAAAAAAGGAGGAGGTTCTCTATTCGACTGATTTTTTTTTTGTGCCTATGTTACCTCATATCTCCGCCAATTGTCAACAGATTTTGAAATTTTTTTGCATTGGGTCCAGTCTAGCTTCCGATTGGTCCCATTTTTTTTTCGTTTTTTTTTCATAGGTATTAGACCTTTTTTATTAGGTTTGTTTAGACCTAACCTCTTTGTTTATGAACCGATTTCGATGGTTCTTTTTTTATCCGAAAGGGGGTGTCTTAGGGATGGTGTCATATTAATTTGGTCAAGTTCTGACGATATGATCACTATTAATAACATCACTAAAAAGAGAAAAATAAAAATAATTTTTAGAAAAAATAAAAACCGACTTCATAAAATTAAATGCAACAAATAAAATACACTAAAAGGTATAAAATAATTATTATCTTATTTAGTTACAACTAAACGACGAAATATTAACATGAAATTACTTTTTGAAGTTGGTGCCAAATATATACATTTTATGAATCGCACTCGACGGATCTTACTTAGTACGTTTGGCGGGTACGCTCCTTTATAGGTATAGTTTGTTTGGCACCGACTTCAAAAAGTAATTTCATGTTAATATTTCGTCGTTTAGTTGTAACTAAATAAGATAATAATTATTTCATACCTTTTAGTGTACTTTTATTTGTTGCATTTAATTTTTTGAAGTCGGTTTTTATTTTTTCTTAAAAATTATTTTTTTTATTCGATCACATTAAAAAAAGAAAATAAAAAATTTTCCGCTCACTAGTTTGTTCTGATTTTTTAAAGTTAAATTTTCTAAGTTTTTAAATTAATAAGAAATTTTTTTAAACAATTCTTTCATTTGGAAAAATTTATAACAATTTTGAAGCCAAAAGATTTTATATAACCTTCTGTTTCTATCATGGATATCAAAATCTACACATATGAAAAAATCAAATTTGACTATATTTTATATAATAAAAATTCATTGTAATTTTTAATTATATCAAGATTGGACCTTTGAAAGGACTGAACCCTTCTGTCGGGCTTGGATTCAGGTGGAAGGGAGGGACAAGAATAGCATTGTCATGTCTGTTTGTGGGGTCAGCGGTTGTCTTTGATGATGGTCTTCGGTCAACCACTCGGGTCCAAGCAATTTAGAATAACATCCTTTCATTTTGACCAAAGAAGGATTATTGATAGGGGAAATATATTATTTTTTTAATAAAATATCAAAAAAGGATTCTGTCTTTTTTATTATTATTGAAGCCAACAAAAAGAATTTTTTAGTGAAAAAATTAAACATTAAAGATATGTATTAAAAAATTTATTTCTTACATGGTTGGTTATTGGGAACTTGGACTTTGAAATAATTTAATGTTAAATTTTTAAAAATTTCAACGTTGTCCTATGTTTGTCGACTTCTTCAGGCAATCTACAAAACAATTACAACAATTACAAACCCATGAAATCATCAAACAAATTTTTTTTTTAAATTTACTTTTAAGGTTAACCTTGTAAGTAATATATAGTTCATTAGACCATGTCAATTACAAATAGAAACAATTATCACAGCAGAATAATAACATAACATAATAAGGATGTCATTATTCTGTCGTGATAATTGTTTTTATTTGTGATTGACATGGTCTAATGGACTATATATTATTATTACGAGGAGGTTAACCTTAAAAGAAAATTTTCTATGAAATTTTATTTACATTTTGGTTGTTCATTTCATGTCTTTGTAATTGTTGGAACTTTTTGTATAATAGATTGCCTGAAGAAGTCGAAAAATATACGAGGAAAGGTTGCAACTTTTAAAAATTTAACATTCAATTATTTCAAAGTTGAAGTTCCCAATAACCAGCCATGTAAGAAAAATGTTTAGCATGGACGAAAACAACACCAATTATCAAAATTTTTAATAAATATTGTTAGTAGAATGACTAGTTGCAAGGCCCGCTTTTGGCGGCCCTCTTGCTATCCACAGGGTTCGCCCCCTGAACCCCCACCCCGAAGCCGATTCAGCACCCCCACCCCAATGTAGAGACAAAACCTTAATTTTATAAATATAGATTTCATTTAAATTAGTAACCATGACGTCCCCTGGACCTCCCCCTCGAAACCCACCCACACCACCACCCCAATGTACCGGGTGATTCAATAAGGGTGACGAGGTACCGTATCTCAGGAACTAATAATCGTAGAAGTTTGGGAAAAAATCCTTCAGAGGAAATCGGCCAAGAAAAATTGCTGGAAGTATTTTTTAAGTTCATACGTCCACCGCTAGGTGGCTAAATAGCTTCGATCGTATAAAACATGTAATTTTCTCAAAGATTTTCCAATATAAGTTTAGAAATGAATACTCTCACGTTAATGCCACCATAATAGTCCATCTTTTTGATAAATGACTTTTTATTGTAGGACGTAAAATAAAGGCGGGAGGGGATGCTAAACTTTTATGGACTCTAGTGTCTATAACTTAAGTTTGACTTAACGGAATTTTGTTAACAAGGTCTGTTTCAAGAAAGGAAGGTTTGGTGAATAAAATAAAAAAACATCCATGCCATTCTAGTTCTTGCCGCCCTCGCTAAGGGGCGTGATTTATAAAGTTAAAAGTTTTATTAATTTTGCTCCGAAATCTTAAATGGAACCGTATAATTATTTTAATAGATTCAGAAAGTAGATCAAATTTGCAACAAAATATGTTCAAACCGTATGTCGATATCTTCTTTCGTTTAGCAGTTATTGCTTAAAGAATATTTTATTAACGAATTTATTAAAGAAACAAAATAGGTAATTGAGTTTTCAATTTTTTTTTAAGTTTCGTAGTCAAGCATGCCATGGACAAATAAAAAAACAGTTATTATTTATTATTTAAGTAATTTATATGCTTCGACACTTTAACCAAGTCTAAATAGCTATCATCCTAGTACAAGGAGACAAGAAATTGGGATTTTCTAGAACAATCACAATTAATTGATAATTCACGGACTAAAACTTGTCAGGACTTGTTTTTTCTTTAAAATAAGAAAATCTACTGTGAAATTTTCCAAAAATAAAAGTGCTAATTTTAAATTTTGAATCTGAAACTAGATTTCAAGATTTCCGAAAAAATAATTATCATTTTGGTCTATTTTCGACTCCATTTTCATTAGAAATAAATTTTCTACTTGCCAACTTTCTGATTGAATGTTCTAGAACAACAATTAGATACCGATAAAGTTTAGGGAAAGCGGTGTTGGTTTATAGTGAAACATATTAAACACAGGAATTAGACACCGATCTGAAAGAAAAAATTGAATATTGTCTTCTATTAGAATTTTATATTAATTATCTAGCAAGGAAAAATATAAACAAATAATGATACATGATATCAATTTTTGTAAGTATAGGTATAGGTTTGTAGGAATGTATTTACATATACGAGAATCTATTTTCAAGTATATAATTTACGAAAAGTAAAATTCGAAGCTCGCTATGAGGTAAAAAAATAATAAAGTTCTTATTTCTACTTTACCTATTAACTACATATATTTTTTGAATAACAAATATCAATAGAATTATAATATTTTATCCGCGTTCCGAGACAATTTTTTTTCTTCAAATGTGACTCGTGTAATCCAAAAGTTGGACTACCTTGGACTAGAGCTTTGCTTGGGAGGTTTCTTGTCTTGGTCAAAAAGAATAATAATTATGAATAAAAAATAACTATTATTGATATAACTAATTCATTAAAAATTAGAAAATATAATTTATACAATATTGCGGAGATTGAAGGCTTTCGAAATGTGTTGCTACAGAAGAATTATGAAAATCAAATGGATGGATAGAATTACAAATTAAGAAGTTCTTTAAATAATCGGAGAAAGAAGAACTTTGTGGAAGAGTCTGAGGAAGAGAAGAGGTCAAATGATGGGGCACACACTGAGAGACGGGAGATTGTTTATGGTTAGGGATATTTTGGAGGGGAGGAGGGAAAAAAGGGAAGGCCCAGATTAAAATATTTCGACCAAATAATTACGGATATGAGATGCGAGACATTTAGAGAGGTCAAAGAGCTGGCATGGGACATAGTCGAGTGGAGACGGGTGGTTGTGTCAAACCAGTCATGGGACTGTATACTCATGATGATGATGACAATCTTATATTTTAAGGGGGATTTGGTGGAAAGAGAGCCCACGAATAATGAAAAGAATAAATTCCCCCAAAAATAGCTTAATGTAACGGTATTTTCACTCTTTTAAAAATCGACTTTTTGGAGGATCTTCTCTACTCCGTCAGGGTTTAAAAGGTTAAGCTTTTTTCAAAGACTTAAATGACTTTGCAATAAAAAAATTTATTATTATTTGTACTGTTCTTTATATTTTAAATTTTCATTTAATTAATCCAAATTGTTCAGTGCAATAGATTTCTCTGATTTAATCATTTTCATTTTTTCTCTCCAGACCTATTAGGGCCGGTTGTATGTCGCAAAGTAAATGCTTTTTACAACTAACAAAGAGTAGATGGTAAATGGAGGGACTGGGATGGCCAATCAGATGACAGGGACTGAGCCTGTCATCTGATTGGCCATCCCAGTCCCTCCATTTACCATCCACTCCTTTGTTAGTTGTAAAAGCATTTACTTTGCAACATACAATCGGCCCTTAGAGATATAAATAAGTTGAAATTTGGTAAGAATGTTATTTTGAAGACGCGGATGATTGCTGAGCAAGTTTTTTTTAATCATATTTTAATGGGATAAAACAAAGAAGAATTTCTATTTTCTATTTTTACTCTGGTTCCATAATGATTTCTTCGGAACAAGTGGGACTATATTCTTGAAATTTTGTTTTAAGGCTACTTTTCAGACACAAATTCATGACGAAAACGGAAAACGTCATTTTATAAATTTTTCCTTGCTACATCCCTTTAAAATTTAAACTTATATAATACAATTCTTACTAAGCATTTACGTCTCAAAACGTTCATACCAAACTTCAAGTTATTAGCTTTTAATAGTTCTGGAGAAATCGTAATTTTTTAAAATAAAACAATGTTGTCTAATTTTTTAGTTTTTAGCTCTTTTCTATGTTTTCATAATTTTCCCACAAGAATGAATCAAAATTATAATGCCGATTTTAATTCTAAACATCTTTTGTTTTAAGAATTTAGTTCTAAAATCCATCACTAAATGACAAGTTTAACATTGAATTTCTTATTAAAAAAATTAAAACAAATACTTATATCTATCTATCTACTCTTATTAAACGAACAAAAATTGTATATATATTTATTTGTTTATTTATATATTTATATATTTGTATCTTAGTTCAATTTTGAAAAGGGCTCTACCGATTTTGATGAAACCAACTCTATTAACATTAGTTTTGAGCGATGAGAAAACGATATGGCTAGGTCTGGACCTCGACAAATTTCATCTTAATTGATCTTATCTTAATTAAAGTAACTATTTATAGATGAAAATATCAATAAAAAAGTTTGTTTACATTTTTTCCAATTATCTTTTATTTATTAATTGGTTTTTTTAATAATAAAACCCACTAATACTTCTATACCAAATATTATCATATTATATTAAAATTAGAAATTTTTTTTTATTGAAAATTGGGATTAGAATATGGAATTGGAATAATTATCGGAAAAGAGGTTTTTTTCTTTAATTAGTTTTTTCCTCTTATTAAAAACAAGGACTAAAAGATGATCAAGGACAGTCGATGGTGGAGAAGTAATCTCCGGAATCGAAGCTCAAAAACAATGTATGCATAAATTCATGTAAAATAATTGGTTTAATAAAATTTATAAAAAAAAAAAATTGTTTGTTTTTAATTTTCAGATGTCTAAATCATAACATTACAGGTGGATTCATAACAAAACAGGTGTGTTTACAAATAAAGTGGTTGAAGTGGCTTTTTTTTATATAACTTGGAAACAAATCTTATTTAATTTTATGTTTTTATTTCAGATCCTATACAATTATTTTTTATTGTTATTTTCCTATTTACTTTTTATAATGTTTATAAAATATGATCGAATGTGGGCAAATTGGTGTACGAGTAAACACATATATACATAATATGTGGACTACTAGAAAGTTAGAAATGCAAAAACTGTGTGCGGGATTGGGGTGGATGTCGGAGATGCAAAAGGTGGGGGGTGCAGTTGTGGGGGATCCGGGGGTGGGGTGGGGGTGGGATGTAGTAGTGGGGGCGTGTTTTTTTTGTTTGTTTTTTTTTTTGGGGGGGGGGGGTGGTCCAAGGGACATGTACTATATATATTTGTATATTTTTTATTTGGTTACCGTGCATCGCTCGGCGGCTCCAGGTACTGTTTATTAAATAAGGAACCTCAGTATTTGAGCTCACTTGCACTTGCCACTTTTTATCAGTAAAAGATTTTGACTCCGAAAAAATGGTTTAATAATTATAAATTTTTAGATATTTTCTATGGTGTTTTTTACTGACAAATTTTATATTTATTTATTATTTACAAATTTTATATAATTTACTTTCATAAATAAATAAATAAAATAATTTTTCAATTATCTTTTTTAGTATACGTTCTGTAATGCTTGTTGTGTGGGTTCCATCGGAACAGATGCGGGACTCGATCCACTTCTCCCACTTAACCTATTAAATCTAATTTAAAGAATTAATTTAGAGTTCACGGATACAAATAAATTAATTACAAGGAATGTCATGTTTATTGTTGTGTTGGCGTAATTTAATTAGCTTCAATTATTAGACTCACGAATAGATTCCTGTTTTTGTTTTCCTGTTCATTCCTCTTCCTAAAATCGATAAGATTATTACGGCTATATCTCTCTATAATTAATAAATGAGTTATGAAATTTGTCATAAACTCCCTCTTTACTCTAGAGGAAAACTATTTATGATAATAGATTCCATTGATACCAGGCTATAGTGGACTAAACAATAACCGAGGAGGAGACGATTTAATAAGGTCGTTTATTTTATGTATATAGATAGCTGTTATCCATTCTAGCGAAATATCTAACAAAAGAAGGGAAAGCGAGAGAATGAACCTATGCCTGAAAAAGACTTGGATGGAATAAATTGACGGAAAACAATTTATATTTAAAAAATAAAATGAGAACTTTCTCTAGAGAAGACTAAAATAAAGAGGGTCAAATTGATAGGGAGCTTGTTTTTATCTAGATTTTTTTATTCATTATAATGTTATATTTTAGTTCAAAGAATATTATTTTTTCGTTGAAAAAGAAATTTTAATTCGCAATAAAAGTCTTCCGCAACGATGAAAAGAAAAATTGAAAAAATAAATAAAATAATATGGAGAATGGATTAAAAGGCAAGAGATTGAGTACTTTTGTGAATAACCAATCTATAGGGTGGATAGTCTAGCTTTTAATTTGAAGAACGAAGAGAAAATTTACTATTGAAAATGGGCCCGTCGCCTGAAATATAAGTAGGTATTTACTGAGTCTTGCACATAAATAATATTTATTTTTACGTTTATTTCATTTATTACCTAGTAGTTGCCATAATAATTTTTTTTTACAATCAAGTAAAAAATAAAATTTATAATTCCAGCAGAAGACACACTCTTTTTATTGTCACCTTCAATATAAAAACATTCCAGTTAACTAAGGACATAACTCTGTCGAAGGAAGAAAAATCAAGTGGTGTATGCACCACACGACTTTTACTTACAACCTCTACCCTTCTATGAATCATTCTACCAAGTTTCCTCTTTGAAAATGGTCCCCTCAGATTTTTTCAAGTCAAAATACAAAAAAAAAAAATAAACTGCAACGGATCGTTGCTAAACTTTATCCAAATTCATTTGAAATATCAATATGTTCTTGAGTAAAGTACTTTAAAATATAATTTTACTAAAAACTTTATTTAACCTTTTTTGTGGTCCCCAAGGTACTTAATTAGGATATTAAATTTCATGAAAATTGGTTAAGTCATTTTCAAGATATTTAGAAAAAACTAAAAAAGTACTGAAATAAAGTACTAATGTTTGTGAGCCGATATGTACCAAAAACTAATCAGCGCTTCATTTTGTTAAACTAATGGTAGGTTTTCAATTTCATTTCAATCGGTGCAACGGTGTGGAAAAAATCGTGGGCCAAAAAAACGATAACATACATCCATACATCCATACATCCATCCATCCATCCATCCGCACGCACTCAATGAAAAAATGGCACTTTTTGGCCTCTCGACGAGATCCCATGTAATTTTTGGCAAAACCGTCACGTGCTAAAATTCAATCTCATTGAATACTACAATTTGTGACTTTAATTGAATCCATGGGTTCCGTAGTCTTTACCTGAGGACCTCTTTGAAGCCACGCTTGCCCCGAGAGCGATTACAATACTTTACCCATGCTCTGCATTGGATAAAGTAAAAATATCACAGACTTTGTACTACTTGTTAAATAGTGTGATATTTTTAAAAAAAAAAACGTAGTAATAATTTTTTGAGAAAAAAATAAAAAAAATAGCTCAGGTTCAAGTAAACAGGGTACAAGGGTTATGTCGATTTCGGCGAAAATTTTACCTTTTCTGGCTGAATCTTGGTTTACTTTTCAAATTTAATTGATCTATGACTTCCTGATACTGAAATTCAGCGGAGCACACAAAACATACTGGACCTTTGAATTTTCGGGTGAGTTAAAATTCGGTAACGTACTAACAGACATTTTAATAAAATATAATTTTTTCCATGTTCACTCTTTAGGATTTTTTGTAGAACAAAACGCTTTGCTTTATTTTTTTATCAAAATATTTTCAGCCGTTTTTAAGAGACTATTTAGAAACAACGAAGCAAAAAAATGTTTTTCATGCACGATTACAATATTTGACCATACCCTCCTTGTATAGCAAAGTAAAAAAATATTTATTTTTGTATACAATTTATTAAATGATAAGTTCAAAACACACCTGTTCGATTGCTTATTATTTTATAAATATAGGAACAGATTCAAATCTCAATAATCAAATCATACAGAAAATTATATTTTCTCCATTTTTGAACCAGAAGTTCTAAAATTAGAAAACCTAAAATCTAATCAGTTTTCCGCATTGGAAATACAAAAATTTTAACAGAAGAGCAACAATAACTTTCCCTTAATTCACTATCATTTTAAATCAAATTTGAACAACTTTTAAACAAATTCTAATTTCTAAATTATAGAGAAATAAATAAATAAATTCTAAATTTTAAATTTAGAATCCGGCTCGAGGCAACCGGCTAAAAATCTGATCCCTACATTGAAGATATAATTTGATAACAGTATCGTAAATTGGCTGATGGCTAGAAGGGCCGAAAAGTAAAAAAAAAAATTTGAACAAATTCTAATTTCTAAATTATAGACAAATTATAAATAAATTCTAAATTTTAAACAAATTCTCAATTCTAAAATTTGGTTGATTTTAAATTAATTTATGGTAGAATTTGCCAAAAGCCTATTCTACAATATAATAAATACCATATATCTCCAGATGTTTTCACTCAGAATGTCAGGCAAGAACTCATTTAATATTCAATGGCTCTTTTCTTATATTAGACCATAAGAAGGGGAAGAAAGAAAGAAATACTGAGATTTAAAAAAATTCTCAAAATGTAAATGTGGCAATTTAATTCAAGTCTTCATCAACCCCTTAAGCGAAGGTTTAAGCAGTATAAATTCATCCTATTTTAATAATTTTTTGATTATTTTTTGTCAGCAAAGAGTTTGAGCTAAAAGATTAAAATTTGGCAAAAAGTTCAGGTTTATGAACAAAAACTTATGTGTCAAATTTAAGCCCATTAACTACATCATTCGAGAGTTAATTATGTAACAATTCAATATTTTTAATTTTTTTTATCATTATTATTTTTTTAAACTCATCGAAACTATCACTTAGACTGTCTGAATGAAATAAACTTTAAAAGTTGTGGAGATAGAAGTCTTTAAAATTGAACCTCCAGAAGTTTAATACTTATACTTTCTTACTCTTCTATGTAAGAAAAATTCAAAAAAATAGCAGTGGCAACAGCTAAAGCATATGAATAAGTTTTAAAATTTTAATTAATTAAAAGACTTAATTTAATTCTAAACGTTGCAAAAAAGCAGATTATTAAATTTGAGGAAATTCTCAGTGAAATTTGCCAAAAGGGGAAGAATTTCAGAAAACGTAACTTAATTTAACTTTAAACGTTGTAAAAATTAAAATTCTAAACTTTGAAGAAATTCTAAATTCTAAAATTTGAAAAAATTCTAAATTCTAAAATTTGAAGAAATTCTGATGAAGTATGCCAAAGAGGGCGGTACGATTTTTAATTCAAAGATCTGACGCATACAGGTTGATTTCTAATTAATTTAGGGTGGAATTAGTCCAAAATGTATTCTTTTATAAATATAACGTTGGGTGTTAACATAAGACAAGAATTGATCCATTAGGCGATAGCTCTTTCTTTAAACGAAATATGAAAAAAGTGGGAATGGAGGAAAAAATACTCTAATTTTTAAAAATTTATCAAAAAAAATGGCAATTTAATTCAATTTCTTATTTAACGAGCTGCTTAGATCTTAATATTCGGCCCTGATATTAAATTATGTTCTATAAAAGCAACTTATAAGGGAGTGGGATGGTCGTCCACATTAGAGACACACCGCTTCTGCACCATTGACCAGGTGACCATGCTCGAGCAAAGAGGCTCAAGTTCAAGCCTCGATCGGTGTAGAATAAAAATTTGATCGCCCAAAATCCGGCTCCTCTATTGACATTTCTAATACATGATATAATTATCATACTACATATTTCTCCTACTGGTTAAATGAACTATAATATCCGAGGTAAGCCAGATAAAAATAAACAACGAAAAGAATACACTAGTTAATTATATTATAGTTTTTGTTCTTTGGAAAATGATAATACTATTTAGAGATTTATTGTCAAAGAAAAAGGAGAAGAGAATTAAGAGAAAAGATTAAACGAACTATGTTGTCAGAGTTTCTTCATTCAGTTTATATAAGACATTTTTTAGTTTATTTCTAAAGTTACTATATTTTTTTTTCAAGAGCAATAATTTTGAAATAATAATAAAAAATGTATTGTATTACATGAAATAAAGTTTACATTGAATTTGAGGCTTCGACTTCGGAGATTACTTCCCCACTATCGACTGTCCTTAATCTTCTTGACCTTCCGATAATCTTTTTAGTCCTTGTTTATAATAAGAGGATTTTTTTTTGCTTTTTGGCCATTCTAGCCATCAACCAATTTACGATACTATTATTTTTTAAATTTTGTCTTCTATCTGGGGTTCAGATTTTAGCCGGATTCGAACCCGGGTCCACTTGATTACCAGATTTGTATGCTATCCTCTCTGCCAACCCGGCCTCCAGAGGAAAAAATTAATTAAATAAAAATCCCTCTTTGCCATTTTGATCCTCTCAAGATCTCCATTCTCAATAATGATCCATTATTCTTTTTTCGATCAATTTTTTAGATCTATATCAATCCAATAATCTAATCTTTAAATAATTCTGTATTTTATTTGATAAAAATTTTGAAAGATTCCTTTTGCGGGGTTTATAGTTATTTTAATATCGTTTTATATAATAATCTGTAAATGTTAACATTTCATTCTGAATAAATAATAATCATTTTCAATCCAAATAGAAGTTTTCATCTTCCCATCTGGTGGATGCATTGCCCCCGAGCTTGTTTTGTATTGCATCCTGCAGAGGCTTAATCTAAGTCGTATACGAAATCTTTCATTACAATCCAAAAATACAATTGATTTAATCATAACCTTGTTGATATGAGCTGTTATTTTCGTTCTTAACTTATTCATTCGTTTGTTATTAATGGTGTTTCAGAGGGGCAATCTGAGGCACGATATTTTGATCTTTTGTTTACGTGTAACATCTGGGATGTTTGATCGGGGTTAAAAATATAATAAAACTTTGAAAGGATTCATGTATTTCACTTTTGTTTCTATTCCTATTCTTTGTCTTCTTTGAAAAGCAACACTATTGTTATAATTTAAAAGTTTATATTAGGAAAATAAGGACAAGTTTTTTATGTGTGACTTTTTTATTTATCCACCAAAGTTTCGTCGACTTTGCCGACTTCTTCAGGGCTTCAAATAGTCATGTCACACGTCTGTCTAAACTTTCTTATTACCTTCTAACAAAATTTAGACGAATGTGTGACATGACTATTTGAAGTCCTGAAGAAGTCGGCAAAGTTGAAACGTTGGTGGATAAACAAAAAAGTCACACATAAAAACTTGTCCTTAGTTTCCTAATATAAACTTTCAAATTAATACAAATTATGGACGGAAATGATAATAATAACTATTGTTATATAAATATATATATATATATATATATATATATATCAGTGGCGGTTGGTGACTTTTCAACCAGGGGATGCTGTCCACAAAAGTACCCTTCATTTTTTGAAATTTTATTTGAATCTTCGATTTTTTTTTGCAAATTTCATCGCAAATTTAACATTAAATTAAAAAAAATATATTTTGTGGATCTTCGCCCCAAACGGATTCTGCTTTGTGTGAGTGAGGGTAGGAATCAGAAATTAAATCTTATAAATTAAACTCCACAGTCCCTGAGATGGAAATCGGCCATTTTCCACAATGAATCCTCCTCTGCTATAAGATAATCTTAAATTTCTACTAATTATATTCTAATTATATTGCTATAAGCAAGCTATGACTTATCTATAGCACTCTTAGTTATTTCCGATCTTATATATTGAGAGTTCTTAGAAATGGATTATTCCAAAGATTCTTGATTCATCTTTATTTGCTCCTTTTATGTATTATTACTATTTTAATAGTTCCTCAGCGAGAACAATTTTTATTCGAATCAAACTCGTCTGAACTTGTCTTTGACATGCTTGAACTGAAAGAAATACCAGGCAGAGAATTCAAACCTTCTAACCGCACCCTTTTCCGAAGAATAATTCATTTTAATTGCCCCTTGAAACTATGCAACAATTTTATTTCATTTCGAGAACCAATATACTTTACAAAACAAAAAAAATGTTTTTTGTAGAAATATTTGAAATAACGGATAATTTAAAAATTAAAAGATCCTCCTGAAATTTTGAAGTCGACCTTTTACCTATATTTATGAGAATAATCTAAATGTTTGAAATTTTAGGGATGGGCTGCATTTACAGCATCCATGAAGCACAAGTCACTGATATATAAATATATATATATATATATATTAGAAATTTAGCTACGTGAATATATGTTATTATAACAAAGATTTACAATAAAAAAATTGACGGTTTTCGGAGTTTTTGAGCATTTTCTCAAAAGTACTCAATCAATTTAATTCAAAATTGAATATAATACTATATAATATTCGTCTAGATTAATTTGTAACAACGCTTAGAGAAATTTCTCTAAAAAAATTACGCTCTTGCCTAGAATCGAACCGACGAACTCTTGAACTATGGTCATTGGCTCTAGCGATTACACCATTGGGACATTAATATTTCTATCTTGATTTCTCTTACTAAAACTAGATATTTTTTATTTAGACTTTGTGTCGAGATAATATTGTATTCATTTGAACTCGAATGAAAATGAAAAAACACCAATTGATTTTAAATTAAAAAACATTAAATATGTATTAATTAACGAGGCAAATTTGAAATATAATTGTCAGCTAGGATTTTAAACTGACAGCTCCAATGGATTTTCATTAACCAGGCAAATTTGAAATATAATTTTAATTTGCACTCGAATTTTGAAATGAAAGACTCCAATTCATTTTAAATTAAGAAACATTAAATATATTTTTTGTAATTAATTAAATTAATTGAACCGCGTAAATTTGAATAATTTCCATCATTCAGCCTGCGAATTTTTTGCAGTTCATAAATCATTTCATTATTTTTGTTTTGAAAAGGAAAAATGAAATTTAAATTTAAATTTTAAATTTAAATATATTCATAATTATTCCTCCCCCCCCCCCCCCGCCACTCAAAAATTAAAGAGGCGAAACTTTTAAGAGACGATGCATTTTCGGTAGTTTACGGGTATACATTTGGAGTGTGGTTTTTAAGAGGAATAAAATTTTTGGACCGAGACGCTGCCAGCCAGGGCACCAGCTCGGAGGGCCGAGCTTCGAGGGCGTGCCGAAGGCACGCACGAAAAGCTCGTTATTAATAATTAATTGTTTTACAATATCTATTAATTTCATATTTTTAAAAATTATTTCAAATGAGTTATAAGAGTTTTTTCAAATTATACTTTAAATAAACTCGTCGGCGTCGTCGTCAGGTTCCTTCGTTGCCAAAGATCCTTCCCTGATTGCCATTGCCATCGCCGCTTTCGCTCATGAGCCAGTTGGTGACTCCCAAACCCGCTGCCAGACCGGATCGTAGGCTGACATTCAGGACAGACAAATGTCTCGGTAGTCTCTTACTTTCTACATATATAAATCACAATATTTTGTACTACTCATCTGTATATCTTTAAGCCATAGGGATCTTTAATAAATAAATAAATTAGGGAAATTTAAAAAATATAAAAATACAAACTTATGCTCGTTGCACACGAGGCTTTTTCCTCTACCGGTTTTTAAGATGGGAGCCCTAGTTTGCAGTTTGCAGTCGGAATCGAAATGACGTCACTGCTGGCTGTCTTTCTGGCTAGCTTGCTTGATTTAAAATATAGGACATGTTCTATTTTCCGGCTTGGTCCTGGGGTGCTTTTGAGTGGGAGCAAGCAGACAAAAAATTATTAAAACAAGCCTTCTGCGCAGCGGCCTTTACATAAGCGTCCTTTTTTGTTTGTTCTATTACAATTACATAAAAATAAAATAGAACGGTTTGATAAAATTTCGAGAAACTCTTGAAGGGGTCGACAGTCAAAGAAGTTTGGCGACCACTGCTTTAAAGTAGCCTCATATTAAATTTTAAGCATTATTAGATCCGGTAATTGCTGAGAAATGAAACCAGGTTTGTGTAATTTTTAATTTTTAGGTCTTTTATTTTTTCTATATTCTACAGGAACATATCAATAAATGTCATAGAGATTTTAATTTTGGGCATCTTTTGTATTTAAATGTTATTTTAAAATTAATAAGAAAAAATCTATTGCCAAATGAATTTTTTATATTGAATTTCTTTATAATATATAAATAAATAAATAATAATAATAATAATGAATTTCTACTTTGGCCATCCCAGGAGGCACTCATGTTTTGTTGAACTGTAAAACTCAGGTACTTTACGGTAAATCCTAACTTTTACGCAGCCTTGAGGAAGAGGTGACGAGTTGATTGCCTATATTCAGGCGTCTGGTGAGTACATGGCTAGAATTTTTCTTTAAGAATAAGCTAAATGTTTTCAAATATTGCTTAGGAATATCCTATACAAATTTAAGTATAGGTAAAATATATTTATACGTCTATGTATGAGCCGTTCAGGGTCAATCGAATTGAGTCTATAAACCAAAAAATGTTTTTTTTTTAAATCCCAAATTCATTAGAAAACCATTTCAGAAGAAATAAAAAGATGGCTCTACTGATGAAACTCTGCTCTACAACCAAAAACACACCTATAAAATAGATTTTATATTATATATATTTTAGAAACTTATCTTTTTATATGAAATTCATTTATTTTATATAATTAATCATTCAAAAAAAATGATTCATATCTATTTAAATTAAAGCTGTACATTTCATTCAGATGCTTAAATATTTCCCTAAGTTCAAAAGGTAGTATTCCAATTTTTTCAAGCGTAATATTCTGTGATATTAATTTTCTTGAATTGTTCGCATTTTCGTTGCAGTTCATCCTTGTACTTAATTTAATTTCTTTTTAACTCTCCTTAACAGCACATTTAGGTATTTTGTTTTGGAAATTAAAAACGGGAAAGCATATTTAAATTGATATTCATTAAATTAATAACTGATAACATTTAGAACCCTTTGAATCAACTCGTGTAGTTGTTAATGATAAATATTAAAATTATTCAATTTTGGGAAAAGAGAGAGAGTAAGAGATAAATTGATATGGCCTTTGGCAATAAACTCCGACTATTTCTAATAAGTTAAGCTGAACGTCATGAACGGAAAGTAAATTAACATGCCGCTAACCGGCATGCTTTTAAATAACTTATCTCAATTTGCAAAATAATTTAGAGAGAATCTCATAGTCGTTGAATTTAACTTTATCAGATATAAATATTACGTCATATATTAGCTAATATAGTGGAGATAGAAATAAATAGAAAATCATTTTCTCTATTTACTTTTTTAATTTCACATATATATTATCTATATCATGTAATGATATAGGATATAATGTTAAGTATTGTGATCGCCTGTCGAGACCCTGACACTTTAAGAGCTTCTAGATGAAAAAAGTTAATTTCACTTTGTGACTTCGAGGTGGAAGGATTCGATGACTTTAATAGTTTGAAACAGGATTTAGAAAAGCTCGATTTAGGCTAGAAGGAGTACAGCAAGCTTATAGGGTGAAATCGGAAACCGGAAGTTGGCATTTACATGAAAGATATTTTTGTTTTTTGAGATTTTCTCAAAAACAGCTCAAACGATTTTTTTTTAAATTAGTGTACTTATCAAGTGTCATAAGTTGTTAGTCGTGTATAAATTTTAATCCAATTGAAATAAAAGAAGAGAGAGTAAATTAGGAGTGTCGCAAAATTAATATTTTAATCGTTCATATCTTAGAGGTTCCCAAACTGTGCGCGCGGCCTTTTCACAGATGCTCCGCAAAACTTCATAATCAGGGCCACCCAGAGGGGGAGCCAAGGGGGTCAAATGCTCTCGGGCCCGGATTTTTGGGGGCCCGGGAGGGAGGTTGATTTTTTTTTCTTACACTAGACTAAACTATTGGTTATCTTCGAGGCCCATAGGAAAACAAAAAAAAATCAACTGGTGTGTTCGCCACACGACTTTCACATTTTCATTTATTTGAAGTCATTGCCACACTACTAATTTACACCCCCTTCCTTTATTTCGTTTTTTTTTTGATTTTCTTAAAAACGGCTATAACAATTTTTTAAAAAATTAGTGTATTTATCAACTGTCGTGAGTTAATAATTGTGTCAAATTTTTAATCCGATTGAATTAAAGGAAGAGGTTGTAAATTAGGAGTGTCGTAAAAAAATATTTTAATCGTTCATATCTCGTCTTCGAAAAGTCGCAGAGTCTTGAAATTTGAAACTTAAGCTATCTAGAGGCTACAAGATGTATAAAAAGATTTTGGATAAAATAGAAAAACCGGAAGTAGATGTTTATGTACGTAAGAATTTACCCCCCACCCGCGTTTCGCAACCATAGTCTCAGAGATACGGAAACTTAATCTTGAAATAGGCTAGAAGGAGTAGTACATCAAGCTTTAGGTTGAAATCGGAAGACCGGAAGTGGACATTTACATGAAAGATTTTTCGTTTTTTTTAATTTACTCAAAAATAGCTACAACGAATTTTTTAAAAATTACTGTATTTATCAAGTGTCAGATCAATTTTTTATTCCGTCCAAAGCAATGGTTCAAAAAAATTGAAATTCTGAATTTTTACAGATTTTCAGCTATTACAATTTTGGAGTTACACCTAGATAAATTACTGTTATATCTTAGGATTAGTAAGTTATAGACTCCAAAATTATAATAGCTAAAAATCTGTACAAATTCTGAGGGATAGCTACTATTATAAGGATAAAGTCTACAGAGTTTCAAATTTTTTAAACCATTACTTTGGCCGGAATAAAAAATTGATCGTTTAATGCCAAAAACCCCATGTTATTTAGATGGGAAGCTTGTGTATAGTCCAGTCAACGAATGGGTTAGAGGAGAGAATTTTTTCTTATGGTATGTGTTTGGGCTAGTTAGGAAGTAAAAATACTAAAAGTCCCCAGTCCTAGCTACAGGGCTTAGGGGTGGAAGGGGGGGGGGTGGAAATGTCCCATTTTTTCGTTTTTTGCTTATATCTCAAAGACTGTGGGTAGTAGGGAAAAAGTTACTCTTAGCAAAATAAAAGCTTATAATATTTACTACAAGTTATGTTGATTAATGTCCATTATAATTAGTAGTTTAAAAATTCAGTTTATTGGACAAACTTTTTTTATTGAAGTTCTTCTTCAACTTTTGTACAACGTTTCGTCTCTCTCGAGACTTTTTCAAGTACTCAATTGGTTGAAATAAAGATAAAAATAACTGAGACATAGTAGAATTTTTCTTTCTAGATTGATACCATAAAACATCTATACTTATATTGTTTTATGGTATCAATCTAGAAAGAAAAATTCTACTATGTCTCAGTTATTTTTATCTTTATTTCAACCAATGTTGTTCTAACCAATTGAGTAATTAAATAAGTCTCGAGAGAGACGAAACGTTGTACAAAAATTGAAGAAGAACTTCAATAAAAAACTTTGTCCAATAAACTGAATTTTTAATCTATTTACTACAAGATTGCTTTTATTAATCTTTCTCTATTCCTTAAGGTTTTTGAGATATTTTCCCGCGAATATCGTTTATGTATGAAAAAAATAAAATTTCCTATATTTTTCGTTAAACTTTTTTCTCTATCACCTTAGCCTTTCGTTTTACAGCAAACGTTCTCAGAAACGAAGTTGTAGACCATTCATTTTCCTATAAAATGATATATACATTTATTATTTTATTTTCAAATCGTCTGGAGTTATAGCAATTTAAAAATTTCAGGCCGATTTATAATATTTTGTTAGAAAACCCAGCAATAGCTCAGTAAATAGGGGGGTTTCAGCTTACATTAATTGCGGGAAATTTTTTTTTCTAGGATATTTTAGTATGGTTTCGATATGCCAAATCTAAGTTTGCGACCTCGAAAGTGTGGGGGCCAACATTTGGTGGCCGAAAAACCTCGAAATTAATCCAAAAATTAACCCAAAAACTCGCACTTTTTTCGATTTTTTCCCATTTCGACAATGATGGAGCACGTTTTCGACAAAGACCATTCTATACATTTTTAAACTAGATTAAATTTGCTACAATTTAAACAAAGTTGCATCTTAATTGATGAACACAGATACACCACATGATATTTTGCTAAGCTTAACTTTTTCCCTACGACCCACCCTTTTTGAGATTTAAGCAAAAAACAGGACATTTCCACCACTAAGCACGGAGGCTAGGACTGGGGACTTTTAGTATTTTTACCTCCTAACTAGCCCAAACACATTCCATAAGAAAAATTCTCTCCTCGAAAAAGTTTTCTATAACCCATTCGTTGACTGGACTATATAAGATTAGTTAGAGACAAAAAATACGCTATTTATTTTGATATTAAAAGCATGCATAACTTGGAGGTTATCTCCATCTACTAAAAAAATTTAGTACTATCATAAAAAGTATTTGTTCCCTATAATTTTTTAGCCACTTTTACATTTCAAAATATTTTATAATTCTATAAATATAAAATTTTCATTCATTGAAGAAAATAATTTATTTAGAGAAGCTCGAAACAAGCTAAAGAAAAATTATTATGCTTCTACAAACGAAAGAGAGAGAGAAAAAAGAATATAAGTAAATATTTGAAGAATTAGAAAAAATACATTTTTTTCTTTGATTATTTAAAAATTTGTGTTTAGGATTGCAGGAAAATTGGGTCGCCAACTCCCTCCGCCATAATAAAGATTTCGTGAGAACATAATTTAAATCGCAGTAAACTGCAACGGATAGTTGCTAGACTTTATCTATAGTCGTTTTAAAATCCATGCTTCGCTATAGATAAATTAGTCAAAAATTATAGTGAATATAGAATCTCAAAATTGAGTATGTTGGCTACATTTAAAGTATCCAATCCTTTATATCTCAATAGTTAGCTTTATCAAATTATCTTTATGTAATAAGATTAAGCATTTTATTCTGAATAAAATGACACCTTAATTTTGAAAATCGGCTTACAATTAATCGAGTTATGATGTTTTTTATTGTCATTAATATAGGTTAGTCATAGTTAATTGGATAAGATGAAATCGGCCATCATCGAATTTGAATATTTGAATTTAAACTTTATTCATTTTCCAATGCTGCCATCTTACATCGATTTGTTTACTCGCTTGTCAAATTAATTTTGAAAATTCAAACAATAGCTGTTCGAATCCAGAACCATCTTTTTTTTAATTTACTTAAGAATAACTAACCATAACTAAAACCACCATAACTCGGTTAATAATTAACCAGCTTGCAAATATAGCGTGTCATTTTGTTTATAAATAAATTATTAAAGTTTAATTAAATATAAGATAATTTAAAAAATTAAAAATTGACAGGGCCGCCATTTTAAAATTTAAGCATGTATTCACTGTAATTTTTCTTTTATTAGCGAGAAGTGAAGATGTGCCTACTTAAAATTACTGAAAATTTTTTTGGATATACATATCAGATGAAAGAAACAAGGAAAGTTTGACATTTATTATTCATTTTAATCCGCAAATTTGAAAATTAATTGCAAAGAACGCTTTTTTTTTGTTATACCCCTGTTATTTGTCGCTTTTAAGCATAATAAGTATTAAATAAAATAAGCCTTATATTCATTTTAAAAATGTACTAATAAAAATTTTCATTTCTTAATTTTTATTAAACTTAAAAATTTAGTAGCTAGTCTTAAAAAAGTACAAATTTAAAAATCAGGTGACAATATTAATTTAAAATAAGATTTTATTAGATAAGTATTTTTTGGAGATGGGCTGATAAGTGAATTAAGTGGATATTGATGAGGCATTCAGGGTTTTGAAGGAGGGAATATGCCACCGAAACCTAGGTTTTTGAATAAAAAAGATAGTTTAAATTATCTCTTTGTGAATTTTTGAAATTTGTCATCAATATCCACTTAATTTAAAATATTGCTCAAAAATTTGACCAACGATTTAGTCAGGGAAATTTATATATAATCCAGACACCCTCATCACGAAACACTTTTGTTTTTTAACTTTTAAAAATTTAATTTAATTTAATGTGATAAATCAACTTGCCTTAATTTTTATATAAGATGAAAATATTACATGATAAATCCACTCAAAATCCACCATTTAATGGAAAACTTTTTCAATCTCGTTCCTTTTATTTACATATTAAAAATTTTGCATTTACTCATTTCAATTGAATTACTCTCAAAGCTATTTATATTATAGAGTGTAGGATATGATTTAGATGATGAATGAAGATGAGTTTTTGACTCGAAAGGCTAGATGGAAAGATATCGGTGGAGCTCCGGTGTCGGCGATTTTCTTCAGAGGTGAAAACCTCTCTTGGTGGCGTAGCCGAGAAATTTGCTTTATCAAAATAAGAATTTGCCCAGAGGCCGAAAATGCTTTTTCAAATAAGAAGTTGCCCTGAGGCAGTGAAAAATGCTTTCATCAAAATAAACGGCACAAGGCCCGTAGTTTATTACTTCTTCGTGGTTACAGGATTTCGTAATGAGACAGCTTTGTCCCTTCAATCGTTCCAAAGCCGTCAGACGACAACTTTGGAGAGTGTATACAGCAGTTCACACAGTGAGAGCTGGATATCAACTGAATTTGTTAATTACGGCTTGGCTTCTTTTATAGCTCCTGATTTAATTGCCAATTAAGATGATTGGTTAATAATTTTACCTAGATCGCGCTCGGATAATTATAAAAGGGCGTGGCTTCTATTTTTCGCTAATTAGTCTTTCACGAGCTACTTGACCGATAAACATCGAAAATTAATTTACATTTATAATTGAAAACAAAAGAATCGGTTCCTACAGGAGTATAATATATATCATTTCCTGTCAGGAAAATTCTGGATATCTATAAATCTAAGAGTTTTATCAAAAAGTCCAAATAAACATTCAAGTCAAAAAAAATTTCTAGAGAATGAGATAGAAATCAAGATTTTAAGATCAATGCTTTTCATTTTATCAAGAGAAAACTGAGATTTTTTGCAAAAAATTGCAGTTTTTCAAAACTTCAACCTAATTGAGGCACGGGTTATCATTATCCAATTAAGATGCAACTTTGTTTACATTGTAGAAAATTTAATCTAGTTTAAAAATGTATAGAGTGGTCTTTGTCGAAAAAGTGCTCCATCATGGTCGAAATGGGAAAAAATCGAAAAATCCGAAAATTTCGAGGTTCTTCGGCCACCAAAAGTTGTCCCTCACACTTTCGAGGTCGCAAACTTAGATTTGGCATAGGGACAGGATACCAAACAATCCTAGAAAAATCTTTTCCCCGCAATTAATGTAAGCTGAAGCCCCCCTATATACTGGGCTATTGCGGGGTTTTCTAACAAAATGTATACATCGACCTGAAATTTGTAAATTTCTATAACTCAAGACGATTTGAAAATAAAATCATAAATCTATATATCATTTTAAAGGAAATTGAATGGTCTACAACTTTATTTCTGAGGACTTTTACTTAAACGATATTCGCGGGCGATTATCTCGAAAACCTTAAGGAATAAAGAAAAAATTAAATAGAAGCAATTCGAAATTTCAAATATTATAAGCTTTTATTTTACTAAGAGTAACTTTTTCCCTACGACCCACCGTTTTTGAGGTATAAGCAAGAAAACAAAAACGGACATCCAACCCCCCCCCCCTTCCATCCCTAAGCCCGGTAGTTAGGACTGGGAACTTTTAGTATTTTTATCTCCTAACTAGCCTAAACACATTCCATCAGAAAAATGCTCTCCTCTAAAAATGTTTTCTATACCCCTTTTTGAGCCTTCGTTGTTGACTGGACTAGTAGCATTAGGTTAAAATTGAGATAGAGACTTGAAACTTGGGGGATATTTTTATTTATTTATTTAGAACCATATGAGCCCCTGTTCGCGTAAATATTCGGAAATATCCACGATAAGGAGCACCCTAACGCACACCCTATATTTATATTTTATACATAAATTATTTTTTAAAACATATTTATTTAAAGATTGATTTGCAATTAAAAAGTGATAAATAAAAGTTGATTACTTAATTGTTAATTAATGAATCAAGGCCTAAGCTGCGAAAATGAACGAGGAGAGGATTAAAAAATAAATTCCATAATTCAAATAGACAAAAAGGTATTAGTTTGGGTTCGGGGATCAGTAGCTTAGTGGATATGGGAGCTAAAGCTCTTATGACAAAGCATTGCAGTACACATGCAAAGATCCCGGGTTCGAGGGCCGGCTGATCCTTTTCTATAATAAAAATAATCTTTTCTTCGTTCCCTAAATTTAAAAGTTGATTACTTTATTTTAAAAAAATTTTGAGGAAAAGAATTGGAACATTTTTCATAAAAACCTATTCTAGGCCAATAAAAATAATTACTTGAAGAACCTATTTCTTTGAAAGCTAAGATCACCATATATAATTAAATTACAATGTAATTTTTCCCTTCCCTGCTGTTCTTACTAAATATTGTATGCTTAGATATGTTTTGATTATATTTTCTTTCTTGCAACCGAAGCTAACAAAAACGAAAAGAACTATCAGAGCAATGTCTCTTAGAGTAAAGCCCAAGTGGCATCTTGTGTTCTAAATAATTTCTTGTGTGTATATAATATCGTTTAAATTAGTAAATTTTTAAGAAGCTATGCTCAATTAGTCACTTAGAAATATTTTAAGCCAAATTAGACATTAATCAGAAAAGCAGCTTTGGGAAGATAATGTGATATTATTAATCTAATCAATTTTAAATAAATCAAATTGATTATATAGCTTGTTAGAGGTTGACAGGGTGGCTATAAAGATGAATATAATGACTTGAAGGTCCTCTGGTATCAGCAAGTACTGTTATACATACCATATATGATAGTGCTAGTGACGGTTGGTGACTTTTCAATCAGAGGATGCTGTCCAAAAATACCCTTCATTTTTTGAAATTTTATTTTAATTTTCGCTTTTTTTTTTGCAAATCTCATCGACGGCATCATTTTTCTTATTTTTCAAATTTAACATAAGATTAAAAATATATTTTGGGACCTTCGACCCAAACGGATACTGCCTTGTGTGAGTGAGGGTAGGAGTCAGAAATTAAATTTTGTGACTTGAACTTTCTGAGATGGAAATTGACCATCTTCCAAAATGAATCAGCCTGTCCTATAAGAAAGGGGGGAGTCCCTTAATTACGTGAGGTCATTTTGGAAATTTTTCGACCACCCTCCCGGTGAAATATTTATTTATTTATTTATTTATTTATTCATAATTCTTACAATTTAACTTTACACAATGCTCTGAGGCATATTGTAAGATTTGACGTCCCCCCCCCCTTAATCTCACGTGAGATTTTTTCAAAATTTCGCATTTTTAGTGTAGGTAAATACGTTATTATCACTATTGTCAAATAATTATTATTTCTTTCAATAGGCTTGTCTTTGAGTGTAGTGTGAGTCCTGTGAATGAATTTCAAGATGACTGAAGAGCGTCCATTAAAACCGAGTTGCATCTCTGACTATTTTAATGAAGGTATAAAATTAGATAAAAGTAATAGAAGTACAGTATTACCTGACAAAAAAACTACAAAATGTATTTAACAACGAACTATTAATTACTTGGTATGGATTGTTTGTTACCATCTAATGAAAATTTTTTGAAGTAGCTAAGTACGATATTTTACAAAAATTTGCCAAAAATTATGATATTGAATCTTTAGAATCACTAAAATCAGAATTTAATCTCCTACCTAGAACAATTCAACAATATGAATTGAAAAAAATATCAAAATTAATAATTTAATTCTCGAGGCATCCGACTACAAATCTGACCCCCGAGGTAGAGACAAATTTAAAAATAAAAATAAATAGTATCGTAAATGGCTTATGGCTACCATGGTCGAAAAGCCAAAAAAAAAAAAAAAAAAAAAAAAAAAAAAAAAATTTAATTCAGAAATGATAAATGTTTACAAATTAGCCTTTATAGAATTTTATAAACAATTGTGTAGCATTCCATTCGTCTTACAATGGCAGCTATCAGCGCTGCATGCGAAAGAAAATGTTCTTGTCTATACGTCGTTTAAAGAATGATTTAACTAATTCAATTTTAAACGAAAGATTATGTAATTTAGGTATAATTCATGTTGAAAAAAATTGCCAAAACTTAAGATTTAGAGGACATAATAAATGAATTTGAAATTCAAAATAAATATTCTATATTGTAAAATTGTCTTAAATACATATGTACTTATATCTATATTATATTATAACGTTGAAGAATTGATAGAAGGCAGCCCAAGAATAATGGAATTTTTTTTTTTTTTTTTTAATAGAGTAAAGGGTGTGTAGTTTCACAGTGAATGAAATAAAACTCAAAGAGGTTTATACAAACTCAATATAAGCCGATTATTAGTCCATCATCAGGAGTTTACAAGTTAATACTAATAATAATTGAACGAGTGGTCGCCATTCTTGACATTCAAATCATGGTTACCAATATAACAAAATATAACATTCAAATCTTACATACCAACTCACAAGAAAAACACCAATGAAAATTTAAAATTTAAAAATTGTTTTACAAAGATTTTTTCTTTTTTTAATTATAAAATATATAAATGTAAATATAAGAAATCTAAGTAAATATGAATATTAATATAAATAAAAATTACAAGTATAAATATAAAGTCTTTAGAATTAATTTAGAAAATAAAATTACAAATTTAAGTCATAGACACAAAATTAATTATAAATATCATTCACTGTGAAACTACACACCCTTTACTCTATTAAATAACATCATGTTTCACCTAAAACCTACACCACCAGAGTTGAAGGCTGATTCAAAAGTAAACTTTCAAAATAAAGGAAAATTGAGTGAAGCTCTGAAATATGCACACATCGCCCTCAATGAGGGTTGGTTAACTTCATTTAAAAGGTATAACAATCGTAACGAAGGTAGTGCAATAAAAATCAAAGTAACTGCAGGAATTACTGTCCAAATAACTTCAATCAAATGAATTTATTCATTTCATCGGTCCAAGGGGTAGCTCATAATATTTTCTACTGACAATAAAGGAAATGAGCTGTAGTATTTTATTATTATTATTGGGGGTTTAAGCATTTTCAACTTAAATATGAGTCGTTCAGTATTCAAGTATTAAATGAGTATTTTGAGATTTTCATTGACTATTTTGATAAATTAAAGTCAAATAAATACGATTATTTAAAACAAAAGTATTTTTAATCATGGCTTCGTTTTTTCTTTAGCCAGGAACTCCGTGAATATTTTCTAAATCATCCTAATCATAATCATTATAGAGTATTTTGTCCTATGACTGTGTTGACGCTACCACCCAACTCCACTCGACTGTATTCCATGCTAACTCATTCACTTCTCTAAAAATCCCTCAAAGGCGCTACTGACCTTAAACCCCCAATAATAATAATAAAATCTTTACAACTCATTTCCTTTATTATCAGAAAATATTATGAGCTTCTCCTTTCCTTTTCTTAAATCACCTCTAAAATAGTCTTGAAGCAACCACAATTCTCAACGTGTGCCTTATTATCTGAACTCTTATCTTCCTCAGATTATTCCTCCATGTTCTATTATTTATAATTAAATAGAAAACTTTTTCATTAGTAGTTCTTCTGTTTTCTATTTTCTATAATAATTTCGGAAGTCATTGATGTGGATAAGCTTGGAGTATGTATGCGAAAAATCAGAGCTACTAGTTAACGGGGAAGTAAATGCTTTTAATCTTTTGAGAGAATACAGTTTGATTGTCCAATAATTTTTCGCCAATAGATGTCAAGAAGGCTGAATTACATGTAAATATTAATTCTATATAACTCGAAGAGATGATACACCTAATGTGATTTTGACCAATAGGATTTATCAAAAAATTTCCATTTTTTGTTTATTTTTTCTAATTATGTATATTTTTTTAGAAATGTCTGAAACGTGTGTATAAATCATTTTCCAGGGGAATAATTCAAAGGCGAGTGGTTTGCTTGCATATTAACTTAAATTAAATTATTTTATTATATTTGAAAAGCGAGTTTTTTAACCTCTATAATTACCTCTGACATATACATTGAATTATGATTTCTTGTTTATATATTTTTTAATCAAATTATTCGGAAAAATCAATACAAAATGAATCTAATGGAAAGATTAGTCAGCTTTTTGTTAATATTAAATATCTCGATTTTGTGATTGTGAAGGACGTATTTCAAAATTGGAAATAATATAAATGTTTTTAATTAAATTATAAACAGATACACAAAAGTAAAATTTGTGAACCATTGATCCACTGAATGATTCTAGTTATATTTAACGAACTTGTGTAATTGGGAACTGAAATATTGTAATAATATAAAAAAAAATTTGATTCATTTATTAATTTCAGCAAAAGACAGTGATCTAACCCAACAAATCTAAGATATCTTCAAGATGGTTTAAATAACGAATTCGCAGCTCCTGGATCACTTCAGCGTCGCGTGCGAACATCATAATTTTTGTTTAATATATGGGTTTTGAGAAAGGGCTCGCCCAAGGTTCTGGTGGTTAAGGGCGTAGGATACTCTAATTACACCACTTGGAAAAATTCATCAAGAATTCCGAGCTGCGGCTCCTTTTTTCATTTAAAAAATTTTCCATGGCGCCCTATTATTATTATTATTTATTTTGGCTGCGCAGGAGGGGGCCTCCTCTTACAACAGATTAGAATTATTTACAAAATTGGTTCTATAATTGGTGGTGGTTTACATCTCCCTCTCTCCCTCTTTATTTACAGTAGTAGCATGTTATTTTAGAATTTTATACATATGTCAAAATTACTAAAACAATAAAAAACTAAAAATATTTAGAAAATAAAAAGAATGAAGTCAAAAAAACCTTAAGTAAAAGTATGTCTAATCGTAAGTAAGAGATAAAAATAAATAAATTTTTAGCTTTCACTTTTGTTTTAGTTTACCATACAGGGTATGGTCAAGTATTGTAATCGTGCATGAAAAAAGTGTTTTTTTCCTTGTTTTTTCGAAATATCTCAAAAACAGTTGAAACTATTTTGATTAAAAAAATTGAGCGAAACCATGACATTTCGCTCTACAAAAAGCCCTAATGAGTGAACATCGAAACTTTTTTTTTTTTTTAAGATAATAATTGTTTTGTCAAAATGTCTGTTAGTCTGGTTGATAGTCTGTGAGCTGCACAAATTTTTGTGGGACGAGTTGCTCAAAACTAGTGTAAATATTGAAACTACCACACGTAGTTTTGGTCCATTGGGATTAAGAGCTGGATTAGATTTTAGTGCATATCGACCCAAAATTAAGAGGGTGGAAGGGGTTAAAAATTAAAAAATTTAGGCCATTTGAGAAAACTCAACCAAATTTTGTATACATAATCAGTGGACCCCAGAAGTCTAAAAATGCAAAAACTAAGCACCCAAAACGGTGGGGGGAGGGAGGGGGTCAAAAAATGAAAATATAGTCTCTTGTACCAAACTCAACCGAATTTTGTATACATAATCAGTGGGCCCCCAGAAGTCTAAAAATGCAAAAACTAACCCCCCCCCCTACATGATTATAAATAATTTTGTAAATATTAAATATAAGTGAGGGGCCAGATGTATGGTAAAAAGTCAAGTGGATGGCTACATCAGAACACGTCATCTTATTTTGTCTAGTTAGGCCAAATTAATGTCTTACTTTAATTAATTATCAAGCTTCGCGGCGCACAGTTTGCGAACCCCTGCCCTTGGCGATCTTTTTGTCTATTATAATATTTTTTCCTTATTCTTTAATTTAATTTAATTTTTATTTTTATTTTTTTAATTTTTTTGAATAATAATTTGTCATAATTTCTTCTTCTTAATTAACTCAATTAAAACTCGACAAAATAGCAATTATTATATTTATTTATTATTGAAAATTTATCGAAAGAGGGATGACGGGGGAGGATGGGAGGATTCTCATCAACCAATCGACTTGATTGGGGAATACGGAATTGAAATAATTATCGGAAAAGAGGTTTTTTTATCTAATTAGATTTTTCCTCTTATTAAAAACAAGGACTAAAGATGAATAAGGACACTCGATGGTGGAGAAGTAATCTCCGGAATCGAAGCAAAAAATACAATGTATACATTAATTAATGTAAAATAATTGGTTTAATAAAATTTATAAAAAAAAAAAAAAAAAAAAAAAAAAAATTGAAAATTTATCATGATTTATAGGAAAGAAATTATTTTTCGTAATTATTATTATTATTTTGAAGAAATATTTATCTTGAAAACATTTACCAGATTGTGTAATAATATTTTTATTGATAAAAGGCAACTTTTTTTTTTAAAGTTTGAAACTTTATTGAACGGTTATGAGATTTTTTTTATAAAAGACTTCGATTTATTTTTTTATTAGTATAATCAAGATGAACTTATTATATCAAAGTCTTACAAGCGTTTCGCGGTTAAGCTATGATTATGACTAATAGAATATATTGCATGCATTTCCAAGTTTTAATATAAAAGACAAATGCCGATAGTAGTAGTTTAAAATTTCTATAGAAAATCAAGAGAGATGGTCACTACTAATTTAAGGATTATTTTCCGGCACTCAATGGAGTGAAACAACCCTTATGACACAATAAAAATAATCCATAACAACTCGGATTTAGTAGGTGACCATCATCTCTCTTGATTAATTTTAAAGCTACTACTTCGGCCTTTGTCTTTTCTATTCCAATTAAGAATTGTCGACCAGTGTCATTCGATTTTTAAAAATTTTCAAAAATAAAACTCTCAAAACATTCTAAACAAAATATATGGTTTAGCTTATTGTTAAGATTTAGAATCAAATGATTGTGAAGTTTTTTAATGATAATGATCGATTCTTTGATTAAAACTTTTTCCGCATCCTATGTGTCTGATGTATGTAGTTAAGCGCCCAGATTGCTTTTTTGGCATTCGTCTGATTCCCTAAGGGGTAGAATAACCCTTCAGGCATATTATTAAAAAAATCCATAACACCTCGAATTAAGTAGTTGACCATCTCTTTTGATTTTCTATGAACATAGGTTTAGGGCCAGTAATGGCGAACCTATGACACGCGTGTCAATGGTGACACGTTAACACAGGAATTATTTGACGGATTATAGTGGTATTTCACAAAGAGGCCTCTGTATTCAGAAGAGTCCACTGGAAGTTGCGCTTAATTGGCTAAGTCACTAATGTAAAGAATAATTAGGTTTTGTTTTTGAAATATCTAAAATATGTTTGATTATTTTGTTTTTTGATTTTATTTACTAGGGCTACAACTATCACCAAATTATGAATATTTTAGACTATAATGATATTCGAGTTAAATCAGGTTTTTTACGAATTTTGACACACCAAACTCAAAAGATTTTCCATCACTGGTTTAGGCTGTAGTGTGATGAGTCAGTGGTAAATAAACTGCAACGGATCGCTGTTAACCCTAGTCCACACTTGGATACAAAAGTCGAGCGATTTCTGTATAGACAATGTCGAGATAGAAATTCATGTCTATAGACACGTTTTTGGAACAAAAATCGCAGAATATTCCCCCATTTGTCTCCTGTCTCCCATGTGTCTATATACATTGTCTATAGACAGTTCCTATACATATCTAAAGACAATCGCTCGACTTTGTATCCAAGTGTGGACTAGGCTTTGGATTTTATTCATAATACATTGAAATGTTAATATGTTTATTCCTTTATTATTAATCAGATAAAAGCATTTGGCCTATTTGTAAAGTATTTGCTCACTGTAAAGTAAAGTACTTTAAAATATAATTTTCTTAAAACCTTTATATGGCATTTTTTGAGGTCCTCGTGGTACTTAAATAGAATAATATATTTGATCAAAATTGTTTCAACCATTTTCAAGATATATATTTAGAAAAAATTAAAAGTACTAGAATAAAGTAGGCACTAATATTTCATTATTCGTGTCCATGATTAATAATTAAAGGAATCGTAGGGAGTTGGACAAGACTTTAAATTAAATTAAATACAAGTTTTGATTAAATATGCCATACGTTTCGTTGTTGTTTTGCAACTTCTTCAGTGGCTCATTTATTAAACTTATTTGTCAGGATTTTTACTACGAGAAAAAACATTTCAAACAGTATTCTTTTTTCTATCATAATTCATTCAATTCATCAAATAACATAAAATATGAACCTTTTAAACAAAGTTAAATTATTTTTTGTCAAAAAACTAAAAGAATCAAATTGAACAAAGAATTTTTTTTTTGACAAAAAACAATTACTTTGTTTAAAAGGTTTAATTTAATTTAATTTAATTTAAAGTCTTGTCCAACTCTCTACGATTCCTTTAATTAGTAGGTACTAATGTTTGCCGGCTGATAAGTAATAAAAACTAATCAACGCTTCATACACTTGATCCAGCGAGCCACAAGCTTCCGGATGCCTTCCTGAAGGTTTTCGGTTGGTCATGAAGCCACTTTTGCACCGCATTACGAACGTCCATGTCTGAGGCAAGATTGACCCCCACAGCTTCCTTGAGCGGTCCAAAGAGATGAAAGTCTGAGGGAGCGAGATCTGGGCTGTAGGAAGGGTGTTCCAGGGTCTCGCTGTCTTCAAAGCGACGGTCGTCCAGCTCCCTCTTTTTGTGTTGTCTGTTCGGTCACTTTTAAACATTTCGATCCATAAAAAACGCTTTTACGAGATAAAGCACTTTCCCCGTATTATGACAAAAGTCTCCGGTGAATTTCACCTTTCACACCCTCTGACCACTCCTCGCTGCTCCTCTCTTGTGCACCTGATAGCGGAGCTGACATGCTTATGCTGTTGTAGCTAGATGACAAGTGACGCGATCGTGATTAAATCCCGCACACGTGACCACAGACGCGCCAACTCAACGCTTGCGCATGTTTTGCAATAGCTTAATAAAGTTTAGAACGAAAAGTGTAGGTAATTTTTTACTTATCCTCGTACATATGTTTATTTTCTGAAATTCAATTGACATTTTCTGAAATATGTACAAGTGAGATTTTCTAATATTCAATTAAGAATTCTGAAATACAATTGAGATTTCTGAAATACATTTGTGGTTTTCTATTATTCAGTTGACAATTCTCAACACAATTGGGATTTTCTGAAATAAGTTGATATTTTCTGAAATAATATTAGAAAAGGTGTAGTTATTTTCTAAATGCTCCCAATATATCTTAGCTATTCAATAAATTAAACTACATTAGAATATATAAATTGTCTAGATTTGTTACATTCTGCAAATTATATAATTGGATTTAATTTAAACTTAATTGATATTTCTATTGAAAAAAATACTAGTTTAATTGATTTCCCGTTTTATATGTGGTAAGGTATTTATCAAGATAATTGGCAAATATGTTTTGCATTGATAATCGGAGATTATAATAAATCATATAGGTATAATTAAATAAATTTTTGAACATGCATAGAAAATAAACATATTTTTAATCATGATATTTTAAGAAAAATCAATAAACGATATTTGAGGTGGTATATAATAATAGTGCGGTTGAATATATCGAGCTCTTTTTTTAAAAAGAGGCGTGTTAGAGAAAACGCCTTCTTTTAATAAAAAAATGATCGATGGATATTACACTTCATAATCATTAGTATGTATAAATTAATCCATAAATTAGCTATCATTTCATTCATTGTCATTTTATTCCGTTTTTATGTCGGTAGAGTTTAATCAATTTGTCAAATGCAGAACTCTCCCCTATTCGTCGTGGTTAATTCTATCTCCCTTTAAAAGTTTTTATATCCTTAAGATATTCAGGACCACCATTTCACCATTATTTCTAATAAAAGAGTGAATGATTTTTTATAACTATTATTTATTTATTTATTTTATTTTCAAAGGCATAAAACTTTAAAAATAATTTAAATTCTATCTTATTGTTTTCAGCAATTATCTTTTAATCCTTAAAATCCTTGTTAACGATACGATTCAATCATTTTATCAATGAAAAAATAATCGAAAGATTAGTTTATAATTAAAAAAAAAAAATTAAATATTTATATAAATGTATTGTATTCAACAGTGGGCGTGAGGTCCATGGATGCTGTGGATGCAGCGCATCCTTAAAATTTCAAATATTTAGAGTATTTTCATAAATATATAAGGTCGACTTCATAATTTCAGGAAGATCTTTAAATTTTAAAATTATTATCCGTTATTTCAAATATTTCTATAAAAATATTTTTTTTGTTTGAACTGTGGCAAAAATTTTGGGACTCCTCTTCAGATCGAGAGTTTTCTATTTGTACTCTGTTATGCCCAGAATTAGAAGTAAATCGTGGTTTCATGACAGTCGGTAGATATAGAAGGTTAATTAGTCGGTACGGTTGAGAATGGGTCACGCGGCTACCCCCAGAAAACTTTTTCAATTTCATTTAAGAGACACTCCTTTGTGACTGTGATGGCATTCAAATGGGTGATGTCAATAACATTTTACTGGGGTGGGCTCAAAAAATTTGGAGCAATTCGACATATTTTATAAAAGATCTTCTCAAAAAATATCATTCCCTATTTCAATGCAATTGATTCTTGCTTATTTCAATCCTGACAATCATGAGACCGAGATACAAGATGCAATAATTAAACTATTTATGTTTCTTGTATATAATTTTAGCTAATGACAAGTGTATCAAAAATTTTTTATATAAATATTGACTAATTCCCGGTAAGCAGAAAAATAAAATTTTAATTGATTATGTGCTCGGGCGAGACTGATTTGTTGTTATTAATATTGTTCTATTGTTTAGCTCTGAAGATGGCCATAACCAATGGCCGAAACGTTAGTAGGAATTGATAAATAAAAAGAAAAAATTGAAGCTGCAGGTCTCTTATTTTAAACCTAAACAAATAAATTACTACAGCTATAAAAACCTCTTTAATAAATAATGAAACTATTAATTGCATCCAAACTATTTATAGATACATTCACGACCTTCGTTATTTTTATAAAATTCGAAAAGTTTTTTCTGCATGTCCCCCATAACAGGTAAGAACGACCAGCGACTTGTTGTGGTTACTTTGGCAAGTAACAAGTAATAAAGGTAAAGGCATTTTAAATTCGTTAAAAGTATAAAGCTCAATTTTATTTTTCTTCGGGATAATTTAGAAATCTGTCATCTATTGCCGGACACTTATGACAGTTGCTACCCCTGCCAGACACCCCTAAACTTAATAAACTATAATTATACTTTCGTTATAATATAAAAGATAAATTTTATATATGTTACTTGAACCTATAAAAAAATGTTACCTCAATAGGTGGTCAGTTTTAATGGTTTTTACATAGATTTTTGAGATTTCGGTTATTATTGATAACCATTGGTGAAGACATGGAGGAATCGACTTAAAATCAAAAATAACCATCGATTCTTATCTAATACTAGAGGAATAACCTTATTGCATTCCATTTTTGTTGTTTTGACTATTAATGACAACTTCTACTGAAAACGTGGAAGAATCGACTTAAATCAAAAAGACTAAATTTTTTTATGGCAAACCACTCAAGCTTGAGTTTCTTAAAGTTTAGGTGTCTGGCAGGGGTAGCAACTGCTTTAAAAAATGCTACAAGTGAACTGGCAATGGATGACGAGATTTTTTAAAGTTATCCCGAAGAAAATATAAAAAAATTGAGCTTTATACTTTAACGAATTTAAAGTACTATTTTATACACCTTTATTACTTGTTACCTGCCAAAGTAACCACAACCCAAACTCTATAGTCGCTGGTCGTTCTTAGCTGTATAGGGGACATGCACAGAAAAAACTTTCAGCTTTTATAAAATAACGAAGGTCTGGCTGCCGGGCTCTTGGGCTATTATATAAAGTGTAAAATCTTAAGTGTTGATATATAATTATAATTGTACATATGTAAATATAAAAATGTAAATACTGTAACTTTTTATAAAACAAAAGGAACTGGCCAAATGGATTAATTTCCGATGTCATTAAATAAAAAAAAATAAAAAATTGTTTTGAAAAGTATATTGGTTCTTGAAATGAAATAAAATTGTCGCATAGTTTCATGGGGTAATTAAAATGAATGATTTTTCTGAAAAAGGGTGCGGATAGATGGTTTGAAGTCTCTTCCTGGTATTTGTAGACAATTTTCTTTATTAGATTCTAATAAAAAATCTGTCGTCCTCAATAATAAAATGATAACCTGACGTTATAAAGAATACTTATAGTAAATATTAGTCAAAGTTTCTTGAGAGTTTGAGTGCAGTAGGCATAAATTAATAGAATAAATAAAAAATATAAAAAAATAGGAATAGTAAATTAAATATCTGAAAGCTATGGAATTAAAATGCCTTTACAACTATCTGTGATAATTAGTTTTTTAATATTTTTTGTAATCTGGAGTTTTGAAAATATCGCTTGATTGAATGCAAATAAATAAATTTCTGATATGGGTGGCACAATTTATGGAAATAGGCTTCTAAGGATTACGCAATTTAAAAATGGTTGGTGAACCGCTGGACTCTATTATGGTACCTATTTACCATATATGGTAAACGTTAAGGGTTAGTTTTTGTTTGTTTTCTCGAATTATAATTTTAATTCAAACTGTATGTGGGACAAAGAGTCAATAAATTAGTCTTTGTTAAGAACCTTAGAATTTGTTTTTTAATATTATTGAAATGGTATTTTAGAATAAAGATGTTATTTATTTGAATATGTTACAAAATTGATTTGTGTTTGCAATTTTGAACATATTTTTCTCACAGTGATTAGCGGCAACGGGTAGATTTGTTTCGACAAGTTGGTAATCTAGTTTTTAAGGACTATAAATAATAATACATTCGAAAATTAAATCTGACCACAAATCAGAATATATTGTATGAGACAGCATTAATCATATGAAACATTCTGCATGCTCTTTTCATTTAGTTTATGTATTGAATCTAATTAATATTAAACATGCTAGATGAACCGGCTTTTCATGACATGATTTATTAAGAATTTAAGCATTTTGGTGAAAATTCAATTTTCCAAATATTTGGTTTCAGAGCACCAGCAAAAAAAGATTTATAAAGTAGTTTAACTTTTAAATAGAAAGAAGTTTACTCGTGAACTAAATTTGACCAAATGAATGTGAATGTGAAAATATTGTATGAAAAGGAGAAAATTTCAATAAAATAATTGGAAGAAAAAGTGAAAACATTTCAAGTCTCAGTACGCTACCTGCTAGTTTTGCAGATGGTCGTAATCTAAGGCAGACAGCTAGGGCTAGAGCCAACCAACTATTATATTTAAATAAAATAAACTAGTTGTTCTCATCTAGAGTTGGAAAAAAAGTGACTCTGTACGCTCTCCAGCTAGAGTAGATCTAGTAATAAATAAATATAATAAATGAGCTTTTCGTGCGTGCCTTTGGTACGCCGTCCGAGTTTATGGCCCTGGCGGACAGCGTCTCGGGTCAAAAAGTTGAGAAATGTCTGAAACTGAGAAATGTTCATTAGTTCATGTATGTTAATTCGGGTTTCTATACCCACGATAGCGGAAAAACGAAAGGTCGTAGAAAGTTCATTCAGGTCCCATAATAATTTCTAAATGTCTATCTGTCTAGATTCCCATAATTCACGATAATTCAAAAACGTAAAGTCATACATTTTTTTTTGTCGATCCAGATTCTCCATTCTTATCACTAGTCAAGAACTCAGAATCGTCCAGTTCGTTCTAGTGCCAAAAAATGTGTGTTTTATTTGATCAGACACACACACCTAAATAGAGAGAGATTTTTAATTTTTTAGATATAAGTTAGGTACCTTAAAAATTGGATAAAAAATAATCAAATTCGAATTTTTTTAAGAAAATAAAAAATGTAATCATTTTGATTTAGAAATTTTATTATCAAATTAAAGACGCCCAGCAGGCTTTAGCTTGCAAGCCTACAGAGAAGATTTTTTTAGAAAAAATAAATTATTAATTTTATTAAAAACAAATTTCTTATGAAATGATTTTCTAAAATTAACGTACCCCATAATAAATATCTGTTAATTCTTATTTATTTTATTAAACAAACTACCTAATAAAAATAAATTCATTGTATATAATTATTTAATGAAATAAGCTGACGTGTTCTGGTCTGGTCATCCACTTGACTTTACCATACAACCTGCCCCCTAAAATTATTTATAATCATGTAGATGGGGGGATTAGTTTTTGCATTTTTATACTTCTGGGGTCCCAATGATTATGTATACAAAATTTAGTTAAGTTTGGTAAATGGCCAAGATTTTCATTTTTTGACCCCCCCCCCCCATTTTAGGAGGTTAGTTTTTGAATTTTTAGACTTCTGGGGATCCACTGATTATGTATACAAAATTTGGTTGAGTTTGCTCAAATGGCCTAGATTTTTAATTTTTAACCCACCACCCTTAATTTTCGGACGATATGCACCAAAATCTAATCAGCTCTTAATCTCAATGGACCAAAACTACGTGTGAAATTTGATTTTGATATTCACACTTGTTTTTGAGCTAGCTCGACCACAAAAATTTGGTAACGCACTGACTAACTAACAGACATTTTGACAAAACAATTATTATCTCGAAAAATATAATTTTTTCGATGTTCCCTTATTAGAGCTTTTTGTAGAGCAAAATGTCATGGTTTTGCTCATTTTTTTAATCAAAATAGTTTCAGCCGTTTTTGAGATATTTTGAAAAAAAGAAGGAAAAAAAACACTTTTTTCATGCACGATTACAACACTTGACCATACCCTGTATGGTAAAGTAAAAATGTATTAGATAAATTTTTTCTTTCTTTAAAAGCAAATGAAAAGAATCTACAGAAATTTCGAAAGAATTATTCCCTTATTTGATTGGAAATATTTTAAAAACAATTAAAGGTAAAAATATATTTAAAAAAATAATAAATTCTCTGAAATACAATTGAGGTAGAATGTCTCACCCTCTGGTATAGAAAGAAAAGAGTGATATATATAAGCTTGGGCGCTTTTATAATAATCCCGTATAAATGTCGAGACAAGTCCATATCCATTGGAGACATTGAAACAAGCTCAGATGGAAAATAAAAAATTTCTATTAATCAAGTATTAGTAAGAGTTTTATCTTAATAAAAATAATTTTTAAGAAAAAAATAAAAACCGACTTCAAAAAATTAAATGCAACAAATAAAGTACACTAAAAGGTATAAAATAATTATTATCTTATTTAGTTACAACTAAACGACGAAATATTAACACGAAATTACTTTTGAAGTCGGTACCAAACAAACTATACCTATAAGGGAGCGTACCCGCCAAACGTACTAAGTAAAATCCGTCGAGTGCGATTCATAAAAGGTATATGTTTGGCACCAACTTCAAAAAGTAATTTCATGTTAATATTTCGTCGTTTAGTTGTAACTAAATAAGATAATAATTATTTTATACCTTTTAGTGTATTTTATTTGTTGCATTTAATTTTTGAAGTCGGTTTTTATTTTTTCTTAAAAATTATTTTTATTTTTCTCTTTTAGTGATGTTATTAATAGTGATCATATCATCAGAACTTGACCAAATTAATATGACACCATCCCTAAGACACCCCCTTTCGGATAAAAAAGAACTATCGAAATCGGTTCATAAACAAAGAGGTTAGGTCTAAACAAACCTAATAAAAAAGGTCTAATACCTATGAAAAAAACGAAAAAAAAATGGGACAAATCGGAAGCTAGACTGGACCCAATGCAAAAAAAAATTTCAAAATCGATTGACAATTGGCGGAGATATGAGGTAACATAGGCACAAAAAAAAAAAAAAAAAAAAAATCAGTCGAATAGAGAACCTCCTCCTTTTTTGAAGTCGGTTAAAAATAAATTTTACCATTGAGTTGTATTCAAATTCGAAATCCTTATTTCTCAAAAGGCCATTCAAAATTAAACAAAAGTAGACTTCCTACCTTTTCTCCCTTCAATAATTTTAAATATTTACCCTTTTGTTATCTTAAAAAAATAAATTTTACCATTGACTTGTATTCAATTTCGACTTATCCAGGTCAGTTACTTTCTGTTTCTCCTGAAGATGGGTTAGTCACCGGAAATATATATATCGAGATTAAAGATTCTCCAAAAATAAATTCGTTTTATTTTTTTATATCTTAATGTGAAACCTACCAAGTATTTTTATCCAATAATTTAAAAAAATGTTTCACCAAGTACCAACACCAAATTCCTTAAAAACTATTTATCAATAGCGTCTACTTCTTCTCCACACAAGCGAATTATTTTAAAACTAATAATAAAATTGCATGCAAAGTCATTTATATAGAATTGAAATATGTTCAAATAAAATGCAAAATAAAAACACATGAAAAAGAATTATAGTCTCAATCTATCGTTACAGGTGACATCCTGTTACCAGTAATTCACTAATATCAAAACTCGTGCAATTATATAAAAAATAATTACATACAGTATATTAAAATATATTATTTACATTAAAAAAAAATTATAATTTAAAATAAATTATAGGTATATATACAATTCTTTTTCTGATTTTTATTTTAATTTACGGCAATTAATTATATTATATAAATTACCCAGGGTCGCCCAGAGAAATTCCGGGCCTCTGGGCAAACGTGAGTGTGGGTCCCTTCTAATGTATGGTATAATGCTCTATATGTTGGAATAAATGATAAATGTTTGTATATTTATATTGGATAACATTAAAATAAACTACTGTAATGTAATGCAAATTTAGAATCTGTTCATATCCAGGACGAAACTTATTTTGTTATCGGATATGAATAAAATTTTATCAGTATTTTTTCATTAAAAGGTAAAAATACTTTTATTTGTAGCTAGGTTAATAGTCTATTTTTTCTTGCTTTTCTTATGGACCTCGTATATAACCAATAGTTTAGTGTAGAGTAAGAAAAAAAAATCAACCTCACGGCCGGGCCTCCCGAAAGTCCGGGTGGCCCTGATTAAGAAGCTTCGCTTCATTTCAAATAGTGTTAAACCTGTATCTAGAATGAATTTTTGTTGAAACTGATCTAATATAATTAAAAATAATTATTGTCCTTGGTCAGTGTTCATAGCACAGGTATATTGCGTTATCACAATTGTTTAATACAATCAGAGCGGGCAAATAACCGGACTCAAACAAACAGAATTCATTTAGTTGTACAAAGAAGAATTAATTAATTTCTAAACAAATCTCGAGTGTGGTTCGAAAACTCCAACTGGAAGAAATAATTGTCAAAAGCCATGATTGAATTTCGAAATGCGTGGGCAACGAACCAAAAATAGAGACTATTCAGTCGAAAAAAATCTTTATAATTAATTAATTTTCATTTTATTTCCTTTTCTAAACTATATACCTACATATAGAAATTTGAAGTACTGTAGTGATGAAAATCTTGTATTATTTAAAAAATTTGAGATTTTACAGATCTTTATGTTTTCATTAATGACCACGTTATTAGGTGACCAGAGGCCAATCTCTTTAAATTACATAAAAAAAAATATATAAAACCATTTTACAATACAACTTAGAAAACAAAAAAGAGTTACAAAATACAAAATTTTTAATTTATTTGTAACGATTATAATTCCAGCAGAAGACACACTGTTTTATTGTCTCCTTCAATATATAAAAATTCTGCTACTCTCGACAAAATTATCTTTAGTATTTATGAAATATTTTGAAAACGACTAAAAGTATTTTAAACGAAAAATTGGATTAAAAAGTGAAAAAAATTTCAAGACTTTGCTCACTGTTAGCAAATTTCAGTAATTTGACTATTTTTTGACTTCAAATGATTTAAGTTAAAAAAGTGAAACTTGATAGAAATTGCAGCTTAACAATCAATATCAAAATATCTGCCGAATTTCAGCTCATTAGTTACCACAAATCCCTACATAACAATTCGTTGTTTATAACATTTATGGAAAGCGGTGTTGGTTTATAGTGAAACATATTAAACACATGAGTTTTTTAACTGGTTATAGTGGTGTTCACAAGAGGAAATAAAAATTAAAAAAAAATTAATTATATTTTGGGGATTTTTATTTATCTATATATATAAAATTAAGGTTTTGTCTGTACATTGCTCCAAATCACGCCAAATTTTGGTTGCACGCGTTTCAAGCAAAGTAATGAACGAAAACACTCTCAACAAAATTTCTGTCTGTCTGTATGTCTGCATGTCTGTATGTATGTCTGTCTGTTTCAGTGGTTTCCGAAAAGTTGCTCACGATTCACGTAAAAACGACTGAAGGGATTATTATGAAATTTCATATTTACATCAGATGTCTTCTAACTTACGTTTTTAGCTATATAACGTTTTGATATTTTGACCCCAGAAGGGGGTTTGGGGGGGCGCACGAATGAAAATTATCAAATAACTCCTAAACTATTAACCCTACGGCAAATTTTATGATAAACCTGCAGCTAGTCTCTATATATATATTCGTTGTTTACTTTACCATACCGGGTATATGGTCAAGTATTGTAATAGTGCATGAAGAGTGTTTTTTTTTTGCTTCGTTTTTTCGAAATTTTTCAAAAAGGGTTGAAACTATTTTGTTAAAAAATTGAGTTCGTGGTCCTCCGAATCCCTCAGAATCTGAACGCCCTATACATATATATATTTATAAATATATAGGTACTACTCAACTCATCGATCGCGATCGAATGGTCGATCACCAAAAATGAATAAAAAATCAGATGACAAATTAATATAATTTCCTACTTTTATATACAAAATGGTGGAAAAGTTAAATTTTTTTTAACTTATTGTTTTTTATTCTGACTTTAATGATATCATTTAAATCAGGGGTCCTCATATGCGAATAATCTTAATTTTACTAAAGGAAAATTTAAATCTTCGTGAATTATGCCATTTTCCATGCTTGTTAAAGTTTACCAAAGAAAATCCAGAAATGTGCAAGTGGGACTTCAAGAAATTTATAAATGAAATAGAAATAGTCGAAAGGAAGATACATGCAAGGTTCGGAGAATTTAATAACATTGAAGGGATTTCATCTTTTATTAACAATCCGTTTCAATAAAATTTAAATATCGCATAAATCTTAAACAAAATTTCTAAACTGTTTGATACAAACCAATCCGAAACAGAACTTGAAATAATCAAAATTCAAAATAATATTCATTTAAAATCATTAAGTCAAGAAGTAGTATGGAAATATACACACGAGAAAATCCCAATTATTGGCCAAAAAAATTGGCTTGTTTTAGATCAACATATTTGTCAGAGTATGCGTTTTCAAACATGACCTATATAAAAAACAAACTAAGAAATAAAATTACAAATGATACCTTGGTATACAAAGCTACAAAGGTAGCTCGCGTATTACAAAAGATCTGGGCTGCCCGGGTTTGAAGGTATGGTTCAAGTTTCCAGGTCAGTTTGTCATTTTGCCCAGTTATTTGGAAAAAAATATTTATTATTTATTTACTTAAGTGCTACATCGGCAATGTTAATTGTGAACTAAATTTTTGTGAATTTTTCGACCCGATTCAAAATACAATGAAATAGAAGAAAGAGCCAACACTTTTTCAAGACTCGCTACGGTTGCTAGTTAGAGACGCAATAAGTAATTTCTTTTGTACATTTTTGTCTGAATAAGTCCATTTGAAAATTAGTAGAGATTGTGGTGTTGGTGCAAGGTGAAACATCTTTAGCCCATTTGAATATTCTATCTCTCTCTACAAATAGTATCGTTTTTGTCCAAGTGCAAAAGGCCATTTCTAGAATAATAGAAATTAAGAAATTAATTTCTAATATTCTGAAACAGGTTTGAACTTGTATTTGGTACAGGTTTGAACTTGTATATGGCATCCTTGCAATACACCTTAGTTTTAAAGAAAAAGAGATTATTCTATCCACTGTCTTTTTAGTTATTTTCAACGATCAGATTCTAATGAAAGAATCGCCCACTCGCACATTAAATAATAAAAAAAGTGAAAACTTTTTCAAAACTCGGTACACTAGAGCTCCCCTAGTAGTCATTATTAATAAACTTAAATATAAATTATTCATTTATGGTTATACTACTATAACTTCTTAAAATCTCCAAAAAATAATTCAAAAAATAATATTTTTTGCCTTTTGACCGAGATTTTCCAAAATCTAATCAGCACTATGTATTGATAGGTACAAACCAACTTTTTTACTTTCCATTCTTGGGCTATCGTGGGTATCGGAATTCAGAAACACAAAGACAAAAAAATCATAGTTAAAAAATATTTTTCTCCGCGTTTCAGACATTTTAAATCACAATGAGAAAATATTTATTTTTATTCATGATTTAATACTAGCTCAGCCTGGGAGGAGAGTAATTTTTATCCTGAGTCCATGCTAGTTATATATAGGTATTAATAGTTTAGCTCACTTTTAAGAGTAATTTAAAATCATTACTACTTAATAGTTTTTCTTTGTTAACCACTTCACAAAAAAAGATTGACTTTTTGAATGATAAATACTTTTCTGAATATGATTTTCTCTTTGTAAAATTATAGAAGTTTTCTGCTCAATTACTATTCCTATTTTTTTATACTCTATAGCAGAAATTGGCTCCATGTTCTTTGAAGCCATCGCCTAGTAATCAAGTAATAATCTAAATGTATATAATTTATCACAATATTTCATAATTATAATACCAAATAGATTAGAAAGCATTAAAGAATTTCATTTTAAATTTATTTTAATTTCGAGCATTATTTTGTCTTTTATTAGCTAAGGCGCACGCTGAGCTGCGTCACGCAGGCGACGCAGCGCAGCATAGGCAGCGCAGCGCAGGAAAATAAACACTGCGTCGCACAGTGTACGCGCACATTGAGAAGCAGTTTCGGACAGCAGGTCGACTAAAGCACAGAAGTAAAATGACCGCCTTACGAGAAACATTTATTTTGTTTAAAATTATAAAACACTAGCCTTCGGCGGGCGTCTCCGCTAATCAGGATACTACACCCCCATGGGCCCCCAACCGCATTGCACCTTCGCACCCACCCTGCACCCCACTACGCACCCTTTGTACCAATTTCAACCCCTCACCCATCCCGGACCCCCTGAACCCCTCCCCTGCATTCCACCCCCGCACCCAGTTTTTGCATTTCTAGTGGCCTGCAAACAAAATTTGGTTGAGTTTTGCCCTGCCTGCGCTGCGGAGCTGCGTCTCCAGTGTGCGCCCGGCCTTAATGTCGGCTAAGCAAAGGTACATTAAGAATACTATAAAATTGATATATGCGGCCCGCCTGAAAATTTTACTGAATAATTTGGCTCTTATTAAAAAAAAAAAAAATGATGCCGAACCTTGCTGGACTATAGCAAAAAGTAAATTTTCATTTTGAATGATTAGTTTATGCTATAGTGTTCTTTATTTATACCTCTTAAAAATGTTGTAGATCTTTATGCCCTACCCTGTATAATGAAAAAAAAATATTAAAATTTCCTAATTTAGATTTATATATAATAATATGTGTTGTAAACTTTCCGTGGGTTTTTAAAATAAAAAAACCAATTAAAAAATAAACAACTGCGCCCTGCGTGAAGCAGTTTTTGTGGCGCCTCCACAAGTGGACGCAGTCGGCACGTGGGACAGGACTGTGCTACGTCTCAAAATGCGCGCCTCTACTTGAAAACATGGGTCACAAAAAATGCCCTGCCTGCGCTGCGGAGCTGCGTCTCCAGTGTGCGCCCGGCCTTAATGTCGGCTAAGCAAAGGTACATTAAGAATACTATAAAATTAATATATGCGGCCCGCCTGAAAATTTTACTGAATAATTTGGCTCTAATTAAAAAAAAAAAATGATGCCGAACCTTGCTGGACTATAGCAAAAAGTAAAATTATCAATTGTCTTCATTACTCAAAAGTACCTAATATAAATTAGAAATTTTTAGGCACCTCTGATGATATTTCATATTTAAATAAAATAAAAGGATAATTCGATCAGCTGTAGACTGCTTGAATTCAAAGTTGAATTATTAGCTTTACACCGATCGTTAGTACAAAAAGCAAATTCAATTAGTATCTTTCTAATTCCATTTTTGGATTAAGAATATTTAGCCTTGACTTTAATTGAACACGTCTCTAGTAATAAATATATGTGTATGGTATAAAAATTTATACACGTGTATTTTGAAACGGCTTTCTATTTTTAATCAGTTCATTAAATCGTAGGCTTTCGAAGGATTTTTTTTTAGATTGTTGACTCAGAAAGTAAGAAATAAATTGTTCACATTCTTCAATGATTCGACATGATTTTTTTTGATTTTATTTGGAGAAGAATACATAATTAAATTTATGCCATTTTTCCAGAAGAATTATTGTAATTTTACAGTGATGGATAGCATCAAAAGAATTGAGTCCTTTGAGTTGAGGCTACTGATGAAGATATTTGATTTTTCATGGCTCACTAGTATAATTTTGTTTCTCTATCGTTATATTATTATTTCTTTTTTAGTTCAGAAAGATAATAATCAATTTTTTTGTAATCGCATTAAGCATAGCCATTTTTGAAAAATTAAATAAGCTGATGTGGCCATCCACATGACTTTACACTACACCTGACCCTTCTCTTGTATTTATTTAGTAAAATAATTTATAATTATTTACGAAAAAAAACCTCTCTTAATTTAGGGCACATTAGCAATTAATTAATAATATCGATTTTATACTATTTTACTAGAAATATCAGCTTTCTTCGATTTTCGTTTGAAAATATTTTTGCCCCCCCCCACCATCTCCTTTTTTGTGGTCACTATCAATTTCACACATTGAGTCATTTAAGGATGTTCCCTAATAAATTGATTTTCTTGCAATCCTTTTAAAACTTTGAATACACATATTTATAAGTCTCCTTTATTCGTAGAAATTGTTTTCAATAGTCCTTGCGGCATTAAATTTATAAATATTGACCATTGAAATTTGCATATTTAACACGCGAACTCTATCCCAATTGATGTTAAAGCGACTGTTTCATTAAATACAATCGTAATTTTCTTGATATTACTTTGAATAACTGAGAATCATTAACTGAAGAAATAACAAATATTTTCCTGTTAAAATAATTGTATCAAGCGATATTAGTTTTATATGAAAAATGTTAAAAGTTAGATACAGTTGATGATTTTCATTTTTTCTCTCATGTCATGGCAAGTGAGAGATGGCGACTTGGCAACATAACACTAAAATCACTCAATTTTTTCATATCTAAAAAACTTCTGCAGCTTGTGCATTTGAGATTTTTAGCTAATTCTCTCAACCTAACTATACTGTTCTAATCTGGAATTTTGTATTGAGCTGTTTCATGAAGACTTTCTTTTTTATTCTTTGTCTTTTAGCGTCGGTAAGAATGAAATGTTGCCAGATCCAAAAAACGGCGCATTGAAAATATTTTTCCCTTTCTGCGCATGTGAGAGTAGGGGAAATAGCGAACTGCATCTGAGCTATATTAGGGAACGTCCTTAAATGCTCTAGAACATATATTGATAGTTCTATTTTTTAACACCCTCATCCCAAATTTTGTCCCCTGAGAAAAATAATAAATGACTTTTTTTATTTCCACTTCATTTCATTTTAACAACAAATAATGTCTCTTAAAATTTTTTCGATGATCACTCATTAGGACTTTTTTGTAGACCTAAACGACAAGTATTTGCTCAAATTTTTTTCTCAAAATAGTTTGAGATATTTCTAAAAAACGAAGTAAAAAAACATTTACTATTCTTGACCATACCCTGTATGGCAAAGTAAAAAAATTTCTATGTCGAAGGACAAATCATTTACATTTAATAATGTATTCTAATATTGAAATTTTCATTTTGGATTTATTTCTAATTTAATATTTATTTCATTATACAGGGTTATTGGTAATTAGATAGATTCCTTGAAAGGGGTTATACTATTGCTAATTTCGAATAAATTTGACCTTAATGAACCCGAGTTCATAAATCAATCAACTATCATTAGTTTTGGAATTATCAGATTTTTTTTGTTTTTTTTTGAAATTTCTCGACTTTGTACCAATAACTACAAATTGTAAAAAAAAGTAATTCACTCTGAGTGCTAAAAAGGCACTTTTCTAATAGCTGGTGAATAAGAGATTAATTAAAAAAAATTCATGCCCCCAACTTACATAAACTCCGAAATGAAAGGTCAAAACTAACAAGTAATGAATTTTTTTTTGAAAATGTCATATAGATTGAAGACGATTACTAAAAAAAGTCCTATAAATGTAAAAAAAAACAGAAAAAAACATCCTCGTTTTATAAACATTAAAAAAAAAGTTCAAAATGTAGCATGTTTCTTTTTGCTATCGTTTCGCTAGATCCATTAATCGGGAATTTTCGCTAATGGCTCCGGTATCTCCTCCCCCTTCGGTACGCCCGTCACTGATATGATCAAGATCAGCCCCCAACCCTTTTATTTATGATAATAAATTATGTTATTACGAGGGTGCGGGGGTGATCTTGACCTCTCTAGTAAATAATTATAAATTATTTTATAAAGTACTAGCTGCAAGACCCGCCTTTGGCGGCCCTCTTTTGCTAGCCAGGAGGCACGCCCCCTGGGCCCCAGCCTCACCCCCCACTCCCACCCACCCAGCACCCCCACCCCCGCACCATGCCCAACCACCGCCCCCACACCACCACCCCAAAACTCCATTTCGCACCCTAACCCACTAACCACCCTCACCCCAACCCCCCACCCCCGCTCCATGCACCCGTTCCCAACCCCCGCCACCACACCACCACCCGCACCCCGCCCACCTCGGACCCCGCACCCCATCCACCCCGGACCCTACCCCGCGCCCTCCAACCCTGCGCACCACACCCCCGCCTAGCTCCCTGGGCCTCACCCCCGCTATGCCCCCTGGACTCCACCCCGCACCACCCCCTGCACCCCCACCTTACTCCGCCTCAATCCTCACCCCACCCCCATTCCACCCCCGCACCCACCCTCCGCACCCAGTTTTTGCATTTCTAGCCTTCTAGTGACCCACAGATTATGTATACAAAATTTGGTTGAGTTTGGCCCAAGAGAAAGAATTTTCATTTTTTGACCCCCCCCCCCCATTTTGGGTGATTAGTTTATGCATTTCTAGCTCTCTAGAGGCCCAGAGATTATGTATACAAAATTTGGTTGAGTTTGTTCCAAGGGCAAGAATTTACATTTTTTCACCCTCCCCCCCCCCCTTTTTTTGGGAGGTTTTTTGGGGAAATTTTTTTAAACAAAAGTTGTCAGAAATCACATCCCCTACAACTTTGTTTTTCATAAAATTTGCTGTAGGGTTAATAGTTTAGGAGTTATTTGATAATTTTCATTCGTGCGCCCCCCCCCCACATACCCCCTTCTGGGGTCAAAATATCAAAACGTTATATAGCTAAAAACGTAAGTTAGAAGACATCTGATGTAAATATGAAATTTCATAATAATCCCTTCAGCCGTTTTTACTTGAATCGTGAGCAACTTTTCGGAAACCACTGAAACAGACATACATACATATTGACAGGAATTTTGTTGAGGGTGTTTTCGTTCATAACTTTGCTTGAAACGTGTCCAACCAAAATTTGGTGTGATTTGGAGCAATGTACAGACAAAACCTTAATTTTATATATATAGATTAAATATAAGAGAGGGGCCAGGCTTATGGTAAAGTCCTGTGGATGGTCACATCAGCTTATTTTATATTAAGGAGGTTCTTTCGCGACAATCCACACAAAAAGTTTTAGCCTCGTAACCACTCTATAAATATGAACGGTGTTAAAATTTAAGGTTATGTTTTTTAACGTGACTGTACATTTTACGCTACTATATTCTATTTATTAATGGATCGTTTCCAAGCCATTGATATTTTATTCCCTCTACTAAAAATAATAGCCAAATGTTTTTTGTTTTGTTTTTTATCAAAACTACGTGGTAAATAATTTCAATTTTTTTTTTTTGAGTTACTCCGAATATATTATTCTAACAAATATTAGTTTTTCATCAAGATGGTGAAAGTCCTTCAAAGAAAAAAATTAAATAATGATCATTTCCCACCCTTTCCCTATCTAGCATATGTAAAAAAATTCATTTTTAATCGCAATTATTTAATGTTTGGTTTGGTAAATCGTCTTCAAATTTTAACAGTGTGTTTATTATGCTTTTACTGATTAATATTCCAAGTTTCGAAAACTTCCTGAATTTTTGCATTTGTAAAAGAACTACCTTAAGTTTAGTAAAAAAGAAATTCTTCTTTCACTTTCTAATTAGGAAAATATAGATAGGTAAATATAATCTCTCAAAAGTTCTCAGGAAATAGAAGAAAAAGTTTTCAAAAATTGTAGAAATAATATAAAGCGAGAAGTAGTTTAAAAACCACACTATACTCCAGACTGGGCAGAAAAAATGTATAGCCGCCTGGTAGACTAGGTTATGCATTCCAATGGGACGTTCTGATTAGTGGGTTGCTTCCTCAGGCGCTTAATTTAAAACATTTTTGACATTTTTTTTATTTAAACTTAAACAATTTTATTATTAACGTTCCAGGATAAATTTATTATTATTCATTTAATAATTTTCAAATATAGAAAAAAATTATTTAATCGAAATATATTATATTAGGAATCATTAAGTATTGTGTCCCGGGTGCTTCTGCTCCTTCTTATCCCGTATTGGGAGAAAGGAAGATGGTGTCTGCTGGTTCTGCGCTGAGGAGGATACAGCGGAGCACACTGCGTTTTACTGTCCGAGATGGGCAGAACATAGGAACAGACTTTGTCAAGATTTGGCAGCTGTTTTTAATAGAGAGACCGTGGTCCTGATCATGCTGGAGAGTGGGGAGGGATGGCATAAAGTCGCTGCCTTCCTGAAATCCATTCTCCAGGGGAAGACATCCCATGAAAGAGAAACGTTAAACGCCGCTCCGAGTACCGGATAGAAAAGGAGATATTCTCGTTACCTGAAGTAATACACTGTGGTCCCAGGTGACAGGGAAATAAGGGAAGGGGAGTTTAGTCAGTCCCTGAAAATGACAGGAACCTGACACGACCCTGAGGCACGTGCCAAGGGGTGTCTTTTTGAAGATTCTCCCCTCCCCTCGGAAAAAAAAGTATTGTGTCCATTGCCATCTCTGGTCTGCTGCTAATAATTCACAACATTGGCTGGTATGGGCTAGAGTAAATTTAAATTATTGCTCTCATATTCTATCCATGTCTCAATTTATTCCTGATAAAATGAATGTAACTGAGGTATGGATTTCTAGTCAAGTGAGGAAACTAACAAGAATCAGAGGTCATCTTCTCTAGTAAACTACTAGATGAAATGTCATGTGGAATTATCTAACGAGCTAAGTGAAATCATACTGGGAAGTGTTTGCCAGATTACTTTTTTCTCAAACAGTGTCTAATTGTAATTAGTATTTTATTGTATTCAAGAGTGTATCTATATATATATAAAAAATTAAGATTTTGTCTTGTACATTGCTCCAAATCACGCCAAATTTTTGTTGCACACGTTTCAAGCAAAGTTATGAACGAAAACACCCTCAACAAAATTCCTGTCTGTCTGCATGTCTGTCTGTTTCAGTGGTTTCCGAAAAGTTGCTCACGATTCACGTAAAAACGGCTGAAGGGATTATTATGACATTTCATATTTACATCAGATGTCTTCTAACTTACGTTTTTAGCTATATAACGTTTTGATATTTTGACCCCAGAAGGGGGTTTGGGGAGGCGAACGAATGAAAATTATCAAATAACTCCTAAACTATTAACCCTACGGCAAATTTTATGATGAACAAAGTTGTAGGGGATGTAATTTCTGACAACTTTTGTTTAAAAAAGTTCCCCAAAAAATCACCCGAAAAGGGGGGGAGGGTGAAAAAATGTAAATTCTTGCCCTAGGCGGGGGTGTGGTGCTCAGGGTTGGAGTGCACGGGGTGGGGTCCGAGGTGGGTGGGGTGCGGGGGTTGGGAACGGGTGCATGGTGCGGGGGTGGGGGTGATGGGGTTAGTGGGTTAGGGTGCAGAATGGAGTGTTGGGGTGGTGGTGTGGGGGCGGGGGTGGAGGAGAGGGGGTTTAGTGGGTTAGGGTGCGGAATGGAGTGTTTGGGTGGCGGGGTGGGGGTTGGGGGTTGGGCATGGTGCGGGGGTGCTTAGTGGGTTTCGGGAGGGTCCAGGGGCGTGCCCCTGGCTAGCAAGAGGGCCGCCGAAGGCTAGCCTTGCAGCTAGTTGTAAATATAATTAATTAATTAATTAATTGATAATCAACTAAATATATTTGAAACAATTTTTTTCATTTATTTATTACTAGATATCAATGCCCATATAATACATTTTTCTTTCTCCATTATGAAAATTAGATACTAAATAAATAAAAATATTTTTTCCAATTTCTTGACAATATTAAAAATTAGGCTTGTCTATTTGATCTTTCTTTAACAGGTTGGTGCTGTGTTTTATCTACTCAGGGTATTGAATGTACTAGGAAATGTATTTGTAATAATAAAGATAGATAGAGTTATATAGTATGTATGTTCTTTAATAATTTGGAATAATGTTTTTAACGGACTTCAAAAAAGGAGGAGGTTATCAATTCGATTGAATTTTTTTGTGTCTATGTTACCTGATATCTCCGCCAATTATCAACCGATTTTGATGATTTTTTTGCATTGGGTTCAGAATAGTTTCCGATTGGTCCCGTTTTTTTTCATTTGTATTCGACCTTTTTTTGTTGTTTGTTCATGCAAAACTTCTTTGTTTATGAACCGATTTTAATGATTCTTTCTGCGTTTGAATCAGTATAGCTCCAAGATAGTCAAAATACCTAACGATTTATTTATTTATTTATTTTATGTATGTTCAGCGAGAATTTTTTGTCACAAGGACCGATTTGGATGATTCTTTTTTATTGGAAAGGGGTTACCTTAGAGGTGGTCCCATATTAATTTGGTCAAGTTCTGATGATATGATCAATGACGAAATAACTTAAATCTCAAATTCTTATGAGCAAATAATCGAAACTATAATAAATAAAATCTTTTATAAAAAAGTCTTAAAACATTGATTTAAAACTCGAAAACGTTTCGAGAGAATTTCTATATTTATGAATTGAATTTCATTATCATTTTCTGATTCATTCGCCCGACGCTTTCTCTTACGAGATGCATGCATGCAAGGTATTATATTAAGTCACTATTAATAACATCACTAAAAAAGAGAAAATAAAAATAATTTTTATAAAAAAAAATAAAACCGACTTCAAAAAAATTAAATGTAAAAAATAAAATAATAAGAACTCAAAAATAAAATGCACTAAAAGGTATAAAATAATTATCTAATTTAGTTACAACTAAACGACGAAATATTAACATGAAATCATTTTTTGAAGTCGGTGCTAAACAAACTATATAAGCGTACGTACACGGCAAACGTACTAAGATCCGTCGAGTTCGATTCACAAAATGTATATTTTTGGCACCGACTTCAAAAAGTGATTTCATGTTAATATTTAGTCGTTTAGTTGTAACTAAATTAGATAATTATTTTATACCTTTTAGTTCACTTTATTTGATCTTTGAGTTATTATTTTATTTGTTGCATTTAATTTTTTGAAGTCGGTTTTATTTATTTTTTTATAAAAATTATTTTATTAATTCAACACTGTTTTTTGTTTTGTTACTGTAGTTTCATTGTACCGGGTGATTCAATAAGGGTGACGAGGTACCGTATCTCAGGAACTAATAATCGTAGAAGTTTGGGAAAAAAATCCTTCAGAGAAAATCGACCAAGAAAAATTGCTGGAAATATTTTTTAAGTTCATACATCCACCGCTAGGTGGCTAAATAGCTTCGATCGTATAAAAAATGCAATTTTCTCAAAAATTTTCCAATATAAGTTTAAAAATGAATACTCTCACGTTAATGCCACTATAATAGTCCATCTTTTTGATAAATGACTTTTTATTGTAGGACGTAAAATAAAGGCGGGAGGGGTTGCTAAACTTTTATGGACTGCAGTGTCTATAACTTAAGTTTGACTTAACGGAATTTTGTTAACAAGGTCTGGTTCAAGAAAGGAAGGTTTGGTGAATAAAATAAAAAACCATCCATGCCATTCTAGTTCTTGACGCCCTCGCTAAGGGGCGTGTTTTATAAAGTTAACCGTTTTATTGATTTTTCTCCAAAATCTTAAATGGAACCGTATAATTATTTTATTAGATTCAGAAAGTAGATCAAATTTGCAACAAAATATGTTCAAACCTCATGTCGATATCTTTTTTCGTTTAACAGTTATTGCTTAAAGAATATTTTATTAACGAATTTATTAAAGAAACAAAATAGGTAATTGAGTTTTCAATTTTTTTTTCAAGTTTCGTAGTCAAGCATGCCATGGATAAATAAAAAAACAGTTTAAAACTTTGTTCTTATTTTCATCTAATCACAACAATAATGATATAACATAACAAACAATAAAATAACAATTAAAACATTAACATCTATTTGTGAAAAATCGCCGTTTCCATAGAAACTGTCAACCAAGTCTTTCACGGCCTTCTAAGAAATTAGACATTTTTGAAATTTAATACCTACTCACAGGCGACACAGAAAAGCGTTATTATCATTATTGTTGTCATTAGATGAAAATAAGAACAAAGTTTTAAACTGTTTTTTTATTTCTCCATGGTATGCTTGACTACGAAACTTAAAAAAAAATTGAAAACTCAATTACCTATTTTGTTTCTTTAATAAATTCGTTAATAAAATATTCTTTAAGCAATAACTGTTAAACGAAAAAAGATATCGACATGCGGTTTGAACATATTTTGTTGCAAATTTGATCTACTTTCCGAATCCAATAAAATAATTATAAGGTTCCATTTAAGATTTTGGAGAAAAATCAATAAAACGGTTAACTTTATAAAACACGCCCCTTAGCGAGGGCGGCAAGAACTAGAATGGCATGGATGGTTTTTTATTTTATTCACCAAACCTTCCTTTCTTGAACCAGACCTTGTTAACAAAATTCCGTTAAGTCAAACTTAAGTTATAGACACTACAGTCCATAAAAGTTTAGCATCCCCTCCCGCCTTTATTTTACGTCCTACAATAAAAAGTCATTTATCAAAAAGATGGACTATTATGGTGGCATTAACGTGAGAGTATTCATTTTTAAACTTATATTGGAAAAATTTTGAGAAAATTGCATTTTTTATACGATCGAAGCTATTTAGCCACCTAGCGGTGGATGTATGAACTTAAAAAATATTTCCAGCAATTTTTCTTGGTCGATTTTCTCTGAAGGATTTTTTTCCCAAACTTCTACGATTATTAGTTCCTGAGATACGGTACCTCGTCACCCTTATTGAATCACCCGGTACAATAAGAAAATTAATAATACGAGATTATCACTTTTTTGTACATAGAGATACTTACTGATTGTCTCAAATAAAAAAATAGTAACAAGTATAAAGATTTTCACATAATTTGAGCCTTGAACCGTAAAAATAAGTTGTGGGCGAAGTAATTTGGACTCAATGCAAATAAAGACGCCAATCAGTATTTCTAACGACGTCGCAAAAGAGACTTCAAATGAATCATATAGTAAAAAAGATTTTAACAGTATTTACAGCTATAGATATTATATTTATATAATACTTTTATGTCCTATAAAAATTATTATGTCCAAATTGAAAATGAATATGAAACGTTGAGTAAAATTGGAAATGAGAAAATTTAAAAACAATTTTAAATAAATATATATATTTATTTGTAAAATTAACATAAAATATACATCTATTCTATTATAAATATTTTTTTTTATAAAAATTTGATTAAGATAAGTATATTATAATTATATTATTCTAAAAAATATCATCTTGAAAAGTTTGTTATTAATTATTTAAATACATATACATAAATACATTAATTTCTTTTAGTTTAGATAATAGTTAATATTATAAAAATATACTTATTTTTAAAAAACATATGCTTAACAGACATAAAATATATAGTACTTATATGTTGTAAAAAATCTTTGTTAATTTCGTACTCCAGAAATTACATCTGATCGATATGTAAATTTTAACGAACTCAATAACTTTTCGGAAAAAACTGGCCAGCAAATGACAAAATTGATTTTTTATATTCAAATTAAAGCAATTTTGTAACAAACTTTTTTTTTAATATAAGCTTGAATAAATTTATTTAAATATCTTGTTATAAATAAATTTAAAATTAAATTAATATATTATTTTAAATATATATATATATATATATATATATATATATATTTTTAGTTAATTTTATTTATTTTTTCAAATTTTGACGACTCGAGAATAAAATTTCCTAATTTCTCCATTCCCAATAGGTGTCCTAACCAGAAAGTATTCTTCGATTCATCTTGATTCTAAAGAATCGTATTTTTAGAATAAATATCTAATGTAAAAAATCTCACGTATAAAATTTTTCATATATTTTTGTCTTTCGGGGCGAGTAATAGCTACCGTATAGTATATCCGGAATAAAGTTTTCCGAATTTGAGGTGGGAATACTAAAGTGGTTACTGATCATTAGTTTAACAGGTTTATTAAAAATTAAAAATCCGATATTATTACTCTCACTTGGGAGAAATGGCTCCATTATATAAACGCTATTTCCCACTATCTTGCGAGGTAGTTTTCAAACAAAAGTTTGAGGAAATGATTTGGTTAGAAGAAGACTTAAAAACAAAGCTCAAGTTCTCCAAATTAGAAATTAAGAAGACCCAGCTTTTGGAATAAATTCTACAGAAAATTTTTAATAAAGTCTAAGAATTCAATAAATGAGTTCTAAAAGAAATCAAACATTGGATATTCTAACACAATCTATCAAAAATCTGAAGAAATGCAGAAAAGAATATATTAAAAAAGGTCTAATAAATAGCTAATCTAAAAAATAAAAAATATGGGTAAAAAAATATTATATTAGTTGATGGTGTGTTAAAGAAAGGAATGAAGATGCGAAATACGAAAGTAGATTATTGTATTATTATAATGAAACAGAGGTCAATAATTAGATTTATTTCAGAAAAATGAAAAATGAAATATTTTTTAAGAAATGAAATTCAGACATAGATCTGCAGAAACTCTATATAATATATAATGTAAATAATTGGACAGCTGCCGGTACTAATATTGACTTATATCTTTAAAATGCATAGGTGTTTCGTACTAGTGGAAATAAAGGGTCACAACTCCCAGTAATCAAGTTTAGGGCTCTTCGATTAATTTCAGTAGAATGCAAGCAACACCAAATACATGATAAAATAATGGAGACGCTCTTGTTACAGAAGAAAAATAGCTATTGGTGATGAGAAATTATTCAGTTTACATTTGTCCAACCATCAGATAATGGTAAAAGATCAATAGGTATGATATTAACTACTTGATAAAATGGAAAAAAATTTAAGAGTAATTTTAGCAAAAAATAAGAAAAAGACAAAAATTTGTTATCTTTCGTGACACTCGCCAATTTTATTTATTTTACTATGAAGAATCTTTCATTAAATAATCAAGTTAAGGTCTAGAGCAGCGGTCGTCATCGGGATCGGATTACTGGTGGTCCTTCGCGTAATTTTAATGGTCCGCAAAGAAATTCAGATATTATTTAATTTCGCTGAGGTCATTTAATAAAATTGAGTGAATCAGAATATTAGAAATAAAAAATAAATATATATAGAATTATCCAGAGAAAATCAGTAATGAAGCATAGAATTTATTTATGACAATAGGAAAAGGATTGGTGGTGCCGGCTGAATGATAAAAAATAGATGACTTTTTTTATAATATGATAGTGATGTTAGAAGATGTTGTCCCAAAAAGATGCAAACACTGTAGTCTGGACTAGAACCTGGAATCATGATAAGAAGAAAGTGAAGATATTTCAGAAATCGGGTCAAAATTGAAGGTCCTATATATGCCTTAAAAGACTGAAGGTTATTGTCACTGGAATTTTTTCCAAGCTAATGGTTTATTACTCACAAACTTGTGTATCAAATTACACCTCATAAATTACAACTGTCCAAGAGCTTCAGATATAACGATTTCAATATTTTAGAGACGGAAGTCTAAAGCTAGAAAGCACAAAATCTAATGAGTTTTTTGTTTTGAAAATACAAACATTTTTGGCATCAGAGTGAATTGGACCGTTAATTTTGAAAGTGGTGCAAGTTCATTTTTTTGTTGTTTCGAGAAAATTAAAGGTTCAATAATCAATTGCTATGCAATTTCTTTAATTGGCCAATTTTAAATTGAATAAAGTATTGGAATTCTTTAAGATATTAAATATCAACTAGTTAAAAATAAAAAGTTTACACTAAATTAATCAAAAACTATGAGATAAAAAAAAAATGGAGTTACAACTTTAAAAATAAACGGTCCAATCATCTTGTCTCCGGGTATCGTAATCTAAACAGGAAGACAGTGAAAAAAATAAAGTTTGAAAATTATTTTTCCCCTCGTTTCAGAGATTTCTAAAAACGAATAAGCAAAAAAAGATTTCGGCTGAATCCAATACTTTTGCCCCCTAAGTAACGTCTCTGATATTTGAACATATGCTATGAAATATTTGTAGTTTCATTAGCTTTAGGAGTTTCTTCAGCTGGTTGTTTAGTTATCTCTTTGATGGATGACGACTCTTCAGGTTGAGAATCTATAAATGCTTCAATTTCCAATTTTGACATGAGCTCAGCAAGTTTATTAGCTTTTCTTAATTCATTTTGCTCTATTATTGTGCATAGATGTTGTGTCAATAGTTCTTTTTTTTCTAATTTAGTAAATTTCAGTAATTTAGCATCAAGAAATTCCTTTTCTGCTTTATCATATCTCTTTCTAAAAGAAAAATAATACATTAAATTATTAATTATCTAGTTGTACTTAATTTATAAGAAACTATCTAATGCAAAATTTTGTTTAAATAGAACTTATAAGTTTGAAATAGTTTTCGGAGACGGGCTATTAAGTTGATATTGAAGGATTTGGATGAGGCAGCCCAGATTCAAAGAAAGAGAAATTATATCTAATAAGATGTTATTTTATTTTAATTATAAAGCTTATAAAAAAAATGTATATATGTATGTATTGTATTAATTTATTTGTGATAGTCTTGGTGATAATGATGGCCAAATCCCATTTTAAATGGTTACAGACCCTGAAGAATCCTCCGAAACGTCGCCTTTGAAAAAAAAATAAAGAGAGGAAAAAAGCTTTATCTAATTAAGATGACATCTTATTAGATATAATTTATTATTCTTTGAATCTGGGCTGCCTCATCCAAATCCTTCAATATGAACTTAATAAGTTTTATTTTATTTTATATCTCATTTATACATTATTCTCTATGATAGGTACCATTAAATTTTTCGTGGGTGGGGGTGGGGAAGGGTTTTTTTTTTTTTTTTTAATGATAATGATGAGAGAAGGAGTTACACCAAAAGGTGCAACCCCTAAAGGCCTCGGTTGGCCCCTCCATCGTGAAAAGAAGAAGAAAGAATTTTATGGGTTGGGCGGAGGTCGAAGGTATCTGTGGATACGGGTCTTAAATAGCTTAAGGTTATAAGTCGCGGGAAAGATGGTGGCAGGGAGCGAGTTCCAGTCTCTGGAGGTCATAGGAATAAAAGAGTTGGCGAAAGCGCTTGTTCGACTTTTATCCAATTTGACAGCGAAGGGGTGCTGAGCGTTAGAAAACCGCGTGTTTCTCGTAAAGAGGGCATTAGGGGGATAAGAGATTTCAGCTCGACTGAACAGACACCGTGATAGTATCTGTAGTACAGGGAAAGGGCAGAAACGGTTCTTCGGTGAGCCAGGGAGTCGAGTGAGTTGGTTAGAGCCGGGTCTCCTATTAGTTTAATTGCTCGCTTCTGAATTGCATCCAGTGTAGCAAGAGAATGCTTGGATGCACCCCTCCACAGATGAGAGCCATATTCGAGACAGGGACGAATTTGAGCCTTATACAGCATAAGAAGTTGACTGGGAGTATAACAGCGTCTAGACCTAAATAGGAGACCAAGCTTGCGCGCTGCAGCTTTAGCAGTGGTTGAGATATGGTCATTCCATGAAAGGTCAGACCCTAGAGTTACGCCTAGCATTGAAATTTTATCCCTGAATTCTAGTGAGTTTGAGTCGAATGATGTGTTTGGGAGGTTTCTGTCGACGCGCCTAGAAATAAGGCAACACTGAGTTTTCCCTGCATTGAAGTTAACTAAGTTTTGGGATCCCCAGTTTTTAAGTTTGCACAAGTCTAAATTAATTGAAGAGGCAATGTCTGCACGGTTTTTATGCGATGCAGGGGCGTTATGTAGGGTGCTGTCATCTGCGTAACAATGTACCGGATTGGAGGGCAAGTTTAGAAGGTCGTTGATATAGATAAGAAAAAGCGTAGGGGAGATAACCGATCCCTGAGGAACTCCAGCGTTGGTGTGGAAGGGGGAAGATGATATTCCATCGATGACAACCTTAATACTACGGTCTGAAAGAAAACTTTCGAGCAACTTACAGAGTTTCGGTGCAAGGCCGACGGAGGTCAATTCAAATAATGTAATCTTTGCATCTAATGTATGTATTTATTAATATAAAAACATTGGAATAAAAAAACAGTTATTTTATATTACATTTTCGTGTATTTATATTTACTTTAACGTCAAATAAAGGATTTGGTGGGTGGTCTTGCTCCCTTCTGGGTACTTCCTTAGTAGGTATAAAGTTAATATCATAAAATAAATTAATTTTGAAATATGAGAAGCCATTGGCAAATTCAAATGTGGGATGTTTGCAAGGACATTGAGAGTAAATGTAATATTTTGCATGTTTCAAAAGAAATTGTGCAATGGTTCACTTATATAGACTTGAAAACTGCAGATATGTGGCTAGTGTAGATACTGGCCGCCTGGCGAGTTAAAAAAATTTTATATCAAAGAACTTTGAAATACAAATCTTTTTCAAGTTGTCCTAACAATTACTCCCAAAACACTTAACCCAACATTTTCCCTTTTTTTTCAATCGCAAAACTTCACTATAGTATATATTTCATATAGGTATACGGTAGATAAGTGAAAGTAATAAATGGCAAAATATTATGATTTGTATAATTTTTAACCCCCAACCAAGGTATCAGCCATGTGTCAACATTTGTGACGACATGAGTCAATATCTAGAATGTGACTTTAGAATCATTGAAGAATACCTTTCATAATAGAATCACATTAAAATGTAAAAGATTAAAATATCTGAATTGTAGAGGAGTCTAAAGTCTTTATGTTATTTCTTTCATTTGGGCTATGTATAATTCAGCTTCAGCTGAATATGAATATAGTATATTATCAGCATAGAGTAATATAGAGTGGAAGGCTACCGAATATCGAAAAGCGCTCTCTAGCGGCTCGGAGAATATTTTTCTTAGTCCTTAAGGTAGTTGTTTCACCATATGGGTTTTCTTAGGATTTTTTGAAATTTAGACAGATTATTATTTAAATACTTCTGCATCGATTGGTGGCAAAACGAAATTGTTGAACAATATAGTTCCGGAGATATTAAATTTCAAAGATAAAGTTTTTCAGACTCTTATACATTGCCCTATACGGGATACCGGAAAGTTTACATACATATTTAATTATAATTAATAAACTCTTCTTACCACTTTTATAAAAAACTAAACAAACATTAAACAATAACTAATACATTTTTTGCTAGTATTGTAGCGAAACAACTACCTTAAGATCATAGTCATAGGACATTCAAAGCTTTTATCATAGATAAAAGATTCATACCATACATGTTTTGTGCTAAACGTTTATTTAGAAAATTTTCCAACTTACAAATTTATAGATTAAAAGTTGATACAATTTTGATGGCTGTATATGTATATAATTAAGTAATGGAGAGGGATTCAGCCAATGGGTAGCCTCTGCTGAATAAAAAACTCCCAATTATGGAAAACGTTTCGGCTTTAATTAAATAATGCCATCATCAGTTCCTAAGAGCTTCAGCAGAGGCTACCCATTGGCTGAATCCCTCTTCATTACTTAATTATATTTATAGATTAAAATATTATTAAATATGTCTAGTTCTCAACATCAATGTTTTGTGAAAGATTGCTTTCGGGACACAAAATCTGATAAAGAACATACTTTTTTAAACGACCTAAAAATCCTGAAATGTAAGTACCCTATATAAAATTAACTAGTAATTTATTTCTTTGAATTTTATATGTTAATTCTTTGATAATTTAATTATAGAGCTAAAGAGAGCGGTTCCCGCCATTTTATTGCCCATTCCGAACCACCAGAGAGCTCTGTAACTCGTATACGCTAAAATACATTTGCTCCTTAGCCTTCCTGAAGCCTTCCACTCTATATTATAAGAGACTTACTGAGCTTCCATAAATTCAAAACTAGCAGTTTCAATTTGATTCCTTAAAAGAGAAACATCATTGCTCAAAATATTATCCAATTTTTGTAATTCATTTTGAATTTCTAGCAATCTTTTGGCTTCAGCGCTTGTTTTTCTTGACCTGTTTCAAAAGAGTAACCAACTATAATTAATATTGATTAAATACTAAGAAATAAAAAGATAATTCACTACAAAATGTTTTTTTTTATCAACTGAAGCAAATATAATATATTAATTGATTAAAGCATTGCTGGTTGAATAAATAATTTATTAGAACTTTTGAAATAAACCATAATATTATGAACTGTGTAATATATATTTATTAATACACTAATAAATAAACACAATTACACGACGTTTCGGTCACTTAGTCTGTAATTATAAACATTGCATAATTTGGTTTATTTCAAAATGTTCTAATATCTAATATATTATATGTATATTCTTTTAATATGTGAAAATCTAAAAGTACCTATCTGAAATAGCTTTTGCTAATAATTCCTTTGTCTTCTTATTTTTTTCTTCCATTAATTTCTGTCTCATTTGAAATTCTTCAATATTTGTAAACATACCGGGTTCATGATCTCGAATTACTATATTTATTTCTTTATTACTTTCTAGGGAAATATTATTTTTTTCTTTTTCCTTTGGCTTGATAATTTGTGATCCACGGTGAATTTCTTCAAATATTTGTTCAGGTACTTTAACATTTTTTTCATTCTCGATTTTTTTGGGATTATTCTTTAATATTTGATCTCTTGTAATATTTTTTATAGATGATTTCTGAGTTTTCGATGACTTTGACACAGATTCTTGTTTAGATAATTCTAAAAAAATAATAAGTTTTATTAGTTCTAAAAGAAAATTAAGTGTTCTTCAGATTTTCTTATTAATTTAAATTAAATCAATAATCTTTTTAATCTTTTTATTCCCTCCTTCTTCGTGGTTGAAAGGTCAGTGAAGAAAATACAATGTGACATTACCTTATGTCTTTTCTCTCAGTGGCAGTAACAATATTATTCAGTATTTCATTCTCAGCAGAATTTAGTACACTTTTTCCCCACCCCTCTTCCTCGTAAATATTAGGTTGATGCATAATTATGGAACGTTTGTATTGGCGCGTTTTTCTTTAGCCAAAAATGGCGTTTTGTTTATTTTTTATATAAAAAATCTTCTCTATTTATAGTTAATAAAAATGCGCGTCGAAAACCATATTCATATTCGACATATTATGCTCTACCACTAAGAGAAAGGATGGAAGGCAGCACAGCCGTGGAAGAGGATGAAAGCCTTACAACACGAATGCTGGCTGCAGACTTCAATGTCGACCAATCAACGATCGTTCGACGCCTCAAAAAGATTGGCAAGGTATGGAAATTGGCTGGATGGGTCCCCCACGAACTCTCCGACAACAACAAGGCTGATCGCGTTCGAATTTTTACCGATTTGCTGTAACGAAACCAACAAACCCCAAACGCACGTCCCCATGTTGAGCGCCGGGTCGTCGAATTCATCGCCAATAAGGCCTGGGATCTACTCCCACATCAGCCGTACTCACCGACCAAAGCACCGACGGATTATCACATCAACCGCTCTTTGAAAAACTGGCAAAAGACTAAGATCTACGACGATTTGGATGACTTGGTGGCCGATGTCAAAGCGTGGATTGCCTCCAAGAATCGTGACTTCTTCGCCCGTGGAATTGACCGACTGCCAAGCAAATGGGAAGCAGTAAGTAATTGAAGTAGATGGTGAATACGTTCCCGAATAATCATTTAAACATGTTTTTGTTAAATTTTATTGTTGTTTTTGCTGAATAAAAATATTTTTAAAAAACGTTCCATAATTATGCATCAACCTAATAATATGAGCTGCCCCCCTCTAGGTGAAATCCTGGACACGCCCTTGAGCTGATCACAAAACAAACGATCAGCTTGCTATTACAACATAACAAATTATTTATTTAAATCTAATCGGATATTTGAACCCATGGGAAATAGTAGTTAAAATATTTTTAATTAAAAAGTCTTATGATGAAGGTCAAACCTTCGAAATTGTATAGGTTTATTGGTATATATAATTTATTTGTTTGCATTATGCAGAGAACAACCTCATTTAGTTATCTTTTTGAATTAACAACTATGTTAGTCTAGGAGTCAAGGCAAAATAAAATCTTTTTCTTATTTTTTTATTTATTTATTTATTTTAATGCAATCGAATGCAAGAAGTGGTAAGATGCAGCCCCTATGGATCTCGAAAGACCCTTACATTACCGAAGAGAAGGGAAAGTTGATCAAGTGAGAGAGTCAGCCCAATTTTAATCATAAGTTTCCTGTATTTGATTCGATCGCAAATCGAATGAAGATGATTTTTGTCAAATATTAAGTGAAAATAATATCCGAATTTATATATTTCTAACTTGAAATAGTGAAGTTAATTTTCTCATTAATATATCAAAGAATAATTAACACATTAACAAGAATTGTTTTTGATCGCGCTTTTTAAACAAGATTTATATCGCGAGACTACTACTGGTTGAGGCTATTGGAGTCTGCTGAGTCTAAGTCTGGACCAAGTGAGAATGAAAAAGATGTGATCCATTTGGCTATAATCCAGCATATATATTATCTTGTTTAAAAAGCGCGATCAAAAACAATTCTCGTTAATGTGTTAATTATTCTTTGATATATTAATGACAAAATTAACTTCTCTAGACCAATTTTAGTTTGACCAATTCTGGATTTAATTTCTTTTTGGTTTCTCTTCCGTCAGATGTGATTTTATATCCCATATAGAGGAATTATTAACTTCTAAGTTCTCCCTTCTTATTTTTATACACAATGCTGTCTTGCTATTATTTTTTTTGTTTTGATACTATCTACTAAAATTTGATTTCATTCAAAGCATCCTCTAATTCATTCTTATTTCATCCAAGATGTAGTCGATAAAAGGAAATTTCATGGCTTTAAAGATATAATTATATGTGCAAACTTCCATTGAACAAGAAAAGTCAAGTTTTTATTATGTCAGTTAAGTAGAGTTCATTGAGGAAAGACTTGCCTTTTAGGTATTTTAATAATAACTAATTGATTAAGATTCAATAAATGAAAGTAAATGTTAAATTGTTTTTGTAATAAAAAGATCATTTTTCATTCAAATATTTAATTTGCTTAATGGAAAATAAAATGAAATGATTTATCCTTGGCCTTGTTTAGATAAAAATGTTAAATTAAAATATAATATTCATAGATTAATGTTAGAGAAATGTGATTGAATATACTAATGAATTAGTATTATTATTTTATACCTGTTGATTTTTCTTTCGTAGATATTTTTTTAATATCATCCTCAGTAAAACCATCAAATTTATTTGACATATTAGCCATTTTTTGTCACGTCACAAATAATTATAACTCAAATTTGCCACACAATTATTCAACGCTTCTCCATCCTTGCTAACATAGTTGTCTAGTTCCCTTGTGTGCGAAGAATCTGGTTTAAATCTTATTAAGGGAGTTTTTAGGGTTCCTTTTAAACCAGTCCCTCTTAAACTTATGGGTCGCAACCCCATTTTGGGTCAAGTATCTGAATTTTGGGGTCTAGAAACATAGATAAAAAAATTACAAAAAAATTACATTGCCCAGCGGCAAAAATTAATTTAAGAATATTAAAGTGTAGTAAAGTCAAGGCAAGCCAGAAAAATTTCAAGGTGGGGGGGTTAAGCTACCCACCGATGAGAGACTAGGAGTATGGATATACTCCTAGGAGTAGGAGACATGACTTCCCTGATGCCCAGATTACTTTTTTATAAAAATTTTATTGTTTGTTTTATTTATATCCTGTAAAATTTCTTTGTTTACCTCAACATTTCGGGGGTGATTAACACCCCTCCCTGGGGGTTCGGGTAGGCTAGGGGTTAGCTTCTCAGCCTGCTAACCAAGTGGACCCGCGTTCGAATCCTACTCGAGGCATCCTGCTAAAACCTGACCCCGTGGGTAGAGACCAAAATTTAAAAAATAATTAGTATCGTAAATTGGCTTATGGCTAGAAAGGCCGAAAAACCAAAAAAAAACAAAAAAAAACACCCACCTCCCTACTGGCTACGGACATGATTCGAGCTTTAATTTTCAATAAATGGTGAAAGGGAAATTGTGTATTAGATTATTAGATATTTATTTACGTGAAGCGATGGCGACGTTCTCAACATTGGCGATCATAAAATCGAAATACAGATTTAATTTGAAAAATATTGAAGATGTTTTAATAAGAAACAAGAAGATTCATCTCATTAATATTTAATTTAATAATTGTAATTATATAGTTTTAATAAATGATAAAATTATTTAAGATGCGCTGGTTTAAACAATTAAATGGGATAATAATAAAACTAAGATACGAGGTAGGTTTCACAAAAAAGAAATAAAACAAAATTGAGTTTTGAGTTCGATATATTTCGGGGTTAGCCCATCATCAGGAGTCTAAGAAAACTGATTACATATTGGAAAAATAGTTTTACAAGTAAGAATTTTTAAAAAGCTCAACCTTCGCAATTCACTTACATGAATCTAACCATTCACCCTCTAATAATAACCCCTATTCCCATTCATTTCGAAAGAAAAGGCTTTAAATTGGACCTCCTGGAATCCACCGAGATAAAAATAGCCCTCTCTAATAATTCAAATATTTTAAATAATCAATTGGAAGTGTATAAAAATACAATTATTGATTATATGTTATAATAAATTAAATAAACATTCCTTTCATTGTTTGCACATTATACTAGGGTAATTGCACTCTCTTATATACCTTTTAAGTTGTACCTTCTCAGGTACCTGTCCATTCGCTATTATAATAGCAGGTATAGATAGATCCCTTTCACCCAGCTCAAATCTCAATAGAAAATATTAATCCTTAGAACAACTACCCCCCCCCTCTTCCTCTACATTCCCCCCACCACATACATTTTTAAAAAAATTTTAAAAATTCTTACTTGTAAAACTATTTTTCCAATATGTAATCAGTTTTCTTAGACTCCTGATGATGGGCTAACCCCCGAAATATATCGAACTCAAAACTCAATTTTGTTTTATTTCTTTTTTGTGAAACCTACCTCGTATCTTAGTTTTATTATTATATTAAAATGTTTCACCTAGAACCAACACCGAACTTCTTAAAAGTTAATAATTAAATGGAACCCTATTATTGCTTCTACAATGTACATGGGTTCCGTAGTCTTTACCTGAGGACCCTCTGAAGTTGCGCTTGGCGCTAGAGGCTAGACCGATTACAATACTTTATGAATGCTTCGCTATGAATAAAGTAAAATATCATTTGATTAAAATTGCTGCAAGTTGCTTGAGAGCTTTCTCTCAAACCGCTCTATTAAACTCGAGGTTGACGGAATATCATCCTCGTCCTTTAATACTAATGCTGGAGTTCCTCAGGGCTCAGTCATCTCTCCCACGCTCTTTATTATCTATATTAATGACCTATTAAATCTGCCCTCCAATCCAATACATTGTTACGCTGACGATAGCACCCTCCGCAACGCTCAATCCTTACTAGACAATCGCGCAAACATAGCCTCCTCAATAAATTCAGATTTAAGCATGCTTAAAAAATGGGGATCTCACAATTTGGTAAACTTTAATGCTAGCAAAACACAATGCTGCCTAATTTCTAGGCGCGCAGATAGGAACCTTCCGGACATTTCCTTTGATTCGAGCTCATTGGAATTCCGTAATATAATATCAATGTTAGGTGTCACCTTAGGTACTGATCTCTCTTGGAATGATCATATTATCTCAGTAGGAAAAGCTGCAGCATGTAAGCTTGGCTTTCTTTTCCGAACCAAACGATTTTTCACCCCCACTCAACTCCTTATATTATACAAGGCTCAAATTCCCCCTGTCTTGAATATTGCTCGCATTTGTGGAGAGGAGCCTCCAAGTATTCTCTTAATACCTTAGATGCAATTCAGAGCCGAGCTATCAGACTGATAGACGATCCTACATTAACTGACACTCTCTACTCCCTAGCCCATCGTAGATCTGTCTCCGCCCTTTCCCTTTTTTATAGATATTACCATGGCTTTTGTTCTGACGAAATAAAATCGATAATCCCACCAAAGGCTTCATTTGCGCGAAATACACGATTTTCTAAAATTCAACACCCCTACGCGCTTAAACTAGATACTAATCGATACAGATACCTTCGACTGCTACCCAATCCCTAAATCTCCCCTTATCTTCACGTTACAAGGGTCCACCACGGACTTCAGAGGTTGTACCTTCTTGGTGCATCTTCTTCTTGTATCAATATCATTATAAAAAATAAAAAAAATAAAAAAAAAAAAAAAAAACTGTGGCCCCCAGGCCGGCTGGGCACCTAGGCCCGGACCTTGTGGGCCTAGGCGGAAATCCAGCACTTTTCATTCCAGATACTTATTTATTCTTTATGACCCAGGATATTTTTCTAAATTAAATATGGGTCTTAAACGGAACTGAACAAGACTTTCAATTCATGAATCTTTGCAAGTAGGTACATAATAATATTAAGTTTATAATAAAGATTTTGAAAAGTCCGCTCAGATCACTTATTTCTGCGCAAGTTCGCATAAAAGACATCTTGTCCAAATTGTTGCTAGCTTCTTTATAAATAGAATCCTATCTTCTGTTTATTTATGTATCCTTTTGTCAATTTATTTTTTTAAACTATTAAATAATTATTTATTATTTTTTTTATTAAACAAGTAAAAATACTTATTTTTGTTTAAAAAAGAAAAATGAATGAGGAATACGATGAAGAAAAAGGGTGGGATCATGAAATGCAAGATGTTGATGTTTGTAAAAATGGTTTATTGTTCATTTTTCTATTAAAATCTTAATTAATATTTTCTTTAATTTTAGTCTGATGGAGGAGAAGAAACTGTTGAAAATCCACAAGAAGTTTTAAAAGAATGTCTTGATAGATTTAGCACACCTGATTATATCATGGAACCAGGAATTTTCACACAACTTAAAAGGTGAAGATTGCTATCATTTTTTCTTTGTTATTCACACTTATTTAACTTTCATTAATCTTAGGATTCTTTGGGATATATAAAAGTCTTATGAAAATGGAATTCAGACAATATGAAGGCATGTAATTGGAAAAAGTAACTTGGAATACAGATTTATAACCTTCTTAAGATTAGAGAATACAAAAGAGCATCTCTTATTCAGTAAAAAAAGAATTAAAACGTGTAGTAGTCTCGCTCGTCACTACTTCTTAAAATACCTTCTCAAGAGATAGATATCTAAGCTTATGTCAACAGAAGCCGGCACGATTCTTGCAAAATAGAAACAATATCTGATGAATGTAAACTTCTACAGTAGCTTCTTATAGAATGGACACGTCCCCGGTGTCTCAAAAGGGCCCGATTATGACCCAAAAAAGAATTAAAACATGTAGTAGGAGCTCTTGCTCGTCACTACTTCTTAAAATTCCATCTCAAGAAATAGATATCTAAGGCTATGTCAACAGGACAACGCACGGTTCTTGCAAATTAGAAACAATAACAGATCAATGTGAACTTCTACAGTAGCGTCTTATAGAATGGACACGTCTCCAGTGTCTCAAAAGGGCCCGGTTATGATCCAAAAAAATACCTGCAAATGTGCTCAGAGCCATCTTTACGCATGTGCTCGCTGGGCTAGAGTCCAGGGCCACCTGCCCTTGCGACAGCAACCGACCCGATGATTAATTTTTCAATCCATAAAAGATCCAATTACAAGCTATTTTTTTAAATAAAAATTATGAGAGGAGTTACACCAAAAAGGTGCATCCCCTAAAGCCCTGCTTTGGCCCCTCCTGGGCTGGCTAGGGGTCGAAGGTATCTGTGGATACGGGTCTTAAACAGCTGAAGGTTATAAGTCGAGGGGAAGACGGTGGCTGGGAGCGAGTTCCAGTCTCTGGTGATCATAGGAATAAAAGAGTTGGCGAAAGCGCTTGTTCGATTTTTATCCATTTTGACAGCGAAGGGGTGCTGAGCGTTCGAAAACCTCGTGTTTCTCGTAAAGAGACCTTTAGGGGGATAATTGATTTCAGCTCGACTGAACAGACACCATGATAGTATCTGTAGTACAGGGAAAGGGCAGAAACGTTTCTTCGGTGAGCCAGGGAGTCGAGTGACTTAGTTAGGGCCGGGTCTCCTTTTAGTTTAATTGCTCGTTTCTGAATTGCATCCAGTGTGGCAAGAGAATGCTTGGAGGCCCCACTCCACAGATGAGAGCCATATTCGAGACAGGAACGAATTTGAGCCTTATACAGTGTAAGAAGTTGACTGGGATTAAAATAGCGCCTAGACCTAAATAGCAGACCAAGCTTGTGCGCTGCAGCTTTAGCAGTGGTTGAGATATGGTCATTCCAAGAAAGGTCAGACCCTTGTGTGACTCCTAGCATTGAAATTTTATCCCTGAATTCCAATGAGTTTTTGTGATAAATTGTTTTGTTTATTTACCAAATAATACCTAAAAGCTAATGTCAAGCTGTAATCAATTAGACATACTGAAGGAGACAATAAAAGAGTGTGTCTTCTGCTGGAATTATACATTTTATTTATTTATAACGAGACTATAGTTTCGAGGGCTTTGCCCTCTTCATCAGTATATTACAATGGATTCACAGGAATTAATTTATGAACCAGCAAAAGACACACTCTTTTATTGTCTCCTTCAATATATAAAAATTCTGCTACTCTCGGCAAAAACTTTCATTTTAATTAGATATACTACTGTGTAAAACGGAATACACGAGATCCAAGTAAACTGGAGACAAACGTATTGGGGAATGTGGTCCGGCACTTATCCAATTTAACCACGAAAGAATGTTGGGAATCGGCAAATCGCGTGCTACACGCACAGCAGGCTTTGGGGGGAATTATTGATTTCAACTCATCAGAGCACATGCCGTTTTAGGATCTATAAACTAGGGAAAGCGCGGAAAAGTTTCTTTGATGGACCAGCATGTCAAGGGAGGCGCTAAGGATCAGATCGTTTATTAGTCTGGTAGCTAATTTCTTAATTGCATCCAGTGTGGCAAGAGAATGCTTGGAGGCTCTTTTCCACAAATCTGAACCGTACTCGAGACGGTCGCATTTGGGTCTTGTAGATGGGGTGCCTTACCCTTAGATACTATGAAATCGTACAATGTTTATAAAAGTTTTATCAAAATGAATGACCCGAAAGCTTTAATAGAAAATTTTTACCAAAGTGATTTTTTTCTTTTCAGATATTTCCAAGCTGGAGGAAATCCAGAGCAAGTAATCGAATTATTATCTCAAAATTATACTGCAGTTGCTCAAATGGCAAATCTTCTGGCTGAATGGTTAATTCTCGGTGGCGTTGATGTTACCAGCGTGCAAGCTATGGTTGAAAATCATTTAAAAGACATGATTTTAAAAACTTTTGATCCCAAAAAGGCTGATACTATTTTCACTGAGGAAGGTGAAACCCCCGGATGGCTGACAGAAATGATTGAACATCCTACTTGGCGATCCCTTATATATAGATTGGCTGAAGAATATCCCGATTGTTTAATGTTGAATTTCACTATAAAAGTATGTTAATCAATTAACAAACACCATTCTAAAACCTACATATATAAATGAAATGTAAAATTAATCAACCACTCGATAATTCAGAAATAACAATTATTTTAATCAGTGATGCACAACGTTTTAAGTATAAAAGGCCCCATTCAATTCTGATTTTCTCTGCGGACCACATTAAAAAATTGTTTACAAATTTTTTAGAATACAAAACAAACATCAGTAAAAAAATAATTATTTAATAGTTTTAAAAAAGGATTAAAATTTTTTTTAAGTATTAATTTTAATAAAAACATGACCTAATTCATTAGAAATTATTTTTGGAACATAATGCATAAAGATGAGATTGACGTCTTCTTGATGCAAATAAATATATATACCTATTAAATATAAATATATATCTATATGAGACTATATTTTTGAAGGTTTGACTTTCATCATAAGTCTTTTCAATTAGAAATAGTTTATCTTTTATTTTTCATGGGCTCAAATACCCTATTGAATTTAGATAAGTTCTTTTTGTTGTAACATTAGAAGGCAATCTGCTTAGATAAAAACGAATTCGTTAACGAAACTATTAAAAAGTAGCTAAGAATCAAAAGCAACATAATTCAATTGTTTGATTTTAAATTAATTAATTATTCGGGCTTGAATTTTAGATATCAACTTGTCTATCTAGTTTAATTTTTGTTGAATTTAGTCGCAAAATAACAACAAGATTTTCATCTAAATACGGTTTTTGTGAACTAAGTACCTAGTTTAATTTCAACAAACAAAAAACTTACTCACAAAAGTAACTACTTCCAAAAAGACAATGAAAGCATAACTCTAGTTTTCCATATATTATGAAAAGATTCTTTTGAAAGACATTTGCAGAAACTTCATAAATTTTTTCTTTAGGTCGCAGACTGCAAGAATTTAAAAACGGGCCGTGTTTTGTGCATCACTGATTTGAATAAAAATTTTAAAGATAATTTGTTGTTACTATTTTTTTTATAACATAATTATAAAAATCTTAAAAATGTTTATAATTATGTAGTCGAAATATTAATATATAAAAATATATTTAAAAAAAATTTATGAATACACCAGTCCGTGAAAATCATTTCCACACAGAGAAAGTGACCCAGATAATATTTTTAATGTTTTTTTAAAAAAATTTTCTTTTTTACAATAATTCTTAATTATTGAAATATTAAATTTTAATAGATTACAATCTTATTTTGATTTATCTATTTTTCAGCTTATATCTGATGCTGGTCATCAAGGAGAAATCACAAGTATTTCCACTGCTGCTCAACAAATTGAAGTTTTCTCTAGAGTTCTTAAAACTACCATATCTGGGTTTTTACAAAACTCTGATGACTGGCAAGAAAACATTAAAGAATGTGCTGTAAGTTCTATTATTTGAGCATTGTTTTATCATTATCTCTTTAAAGTAATCAACTACAGGGAGATTCATTCCAAAGAGGCCTTGAATAATCCGTTATAACTCCCATTAGGATAAATCTAGCACAGAGGTGGGGAACCCGTGGCCTTTTTGAATTTCTTATGTGGCCTCGAAATGAATTTGAAATAAAGAAAAACTGAATTTAAAATAAAAAAAAATTGAATTTAAAATAAAAAAACAATTGAATTTGGACACCAATAACTTTACAAAAGTTACATTTATCGGTATCTAAACTTATCTGGTGGTCTCCTTTGTTACTGCTATTTTAAATGTGGCCTCTCAGGGTAAAAAGGTTCCTCACCTCTGGTCTAGCACATGAGACTTGGAGATATTATTAAACCTGTCAAACTACTGCACAGAGAGGAAAATTCTAGCCATATGGTGCCATTGATTTCAGGCGTTTATGAGAGAGACAACAAAAGAATATTGGACATCACATGGTTCACTTGAAAAGTAGTTTTATTTTTGGGGCTATCTTAACTCGCAAAACACTCGTATATGGGCCGTTGAAAATCCCTTTGCCACCCCCCAAAAACCGTTCCAAGATCGAAAATTCTGTGTATGTTGCTTGGAGATTCAGTTCCACATCGTAGGCCCAATTATCTTTGACACCGTGAATACCGATGTGTATCTGAACTTTTTTCATCATTTGGTGAATCGGCTAGATGATCGTGAGTTAACCGAAGGTACTGCCAGCAAGATGTGTCCCAAATAAAAAAGATTTTCATACTGAATACATAATTGAAAAATCGATTCTAAAAAAGGAGGTTGTCAAATACTAAATCTGAGGTGTTAGAATAATTTTTCATTTTATACTAGTCAGAAGAGTTGTATTCATCTCTTGGAAAATTAAACCCCTATGCCAAAAATGCAATCCAGACATTTGGTTAGACCTCCGAGGCGATAGTACAGCACTCCTAAAAAATGTTTACTCAATTCATCGTTAGAAAAATGCAAGTGATTCTAAATCTAAACAAACAGTCAAACCATATATTTTAATTATAATATTTTGAAGGTTTCGATTTATGAAAATTTTCAAAAATCAAATGGCAATGGAATGACTATTCCTAATTTGAATATAAAAATGCTAATTGTCGATAGTAGTAGAGCTAAGATTTCTAAATAAAATTACATGAGGTTCATCTACTAAATTCAAGATGTTATGGATAATTTTTCATTATATACGTGACGAAGAGTGTATTCACTCCATGGCTTGCTATATAGGTATGTCAGATATGGGTTCGACTCGGACGTTAAGCTAAGTGCCCACATTGCATTTTTGGCATACGGGATCAATTCCTGAATCCATCTGATATATAATAAAAATTATCCCTAACACCTCGGATTTAGTAATTGACAAACTCTCGTGATTTATTTACTTTAGAAATCTCAACTACATTATTATCAGCAATTTGCATTTTTACTTTCAAAAAAGAAAGTAGATTAATTTTTAAGTTTGTTCATCCATGTTTCCAAAACTACTATTCTAGTATTCGTTGAAAGGGGAATGACCCATCTTACCAACGAATCTACTTTCAAATGTGAATTAATGCTCAAGAGAACAAATAAAACTGAAGATGAAGCCCAAGGGCAATCATTACACATCTACTATATTTAGCAGATTGCTCCATCTTAATGGGGCTGGAGTTACAACAGAATATTCATTGTCTTTTTCAAGTGAATCTCTCTGTATTTCCCCTATAATAAAAACTTTTTTTATAATCTTTGTAAAAATAATTTTAATTTATTATAATCTAAAATAATAATTATATTATTTAATTAGAAAATGGTGTGCCATGGACAACATACTTACGTTTATAGCCAAGTTCTTCTACAAGTTTTATCTCAAGAATCTAAAGGAGGATTTAACATGAAACGACTTTCTCAAGAAATAACTAAATGTGCTCAACAAAAGTAATTCTATTACATCCCTATATTATAGTAAGGGCTGGTCAGTAACTAGTTACAAGTACACCATTTACTTGACTCCTTTACTTTTTGTAATAATTACCTCCTCAAAATGAAAGATCTACTACTACTTGTATTCACTTCCTTTGTTTGAGAGCAATTGTAACTATAAAGTTACTAGTTTCTTTAATTTTTACTTAATCATATAAATATAAAGTATGGGAAAATATTGCAATCAAGTATGAAAAAAGAGCTTGCGAATATGGAAATATCTCAAAAAGTACTCATTCGATTTTGATAAAAAATTCAGTAAATAAATTAAGATCTAGCGAATAGTTGGTGGGTGACTATGTGGCCAAAATCATGGGGGTGCCAAACCTCAAAAGAATTTTTAAACGCAATTTTATATTTAGTCTTTATATATATATATATATATATATATATATATATATATATATATATATATATATATATATATATGGGGGGAGGCTAAAATAGGACATAGTTGGATGAATGTAAAAATGGGTAAAAGATTTAATTATTGGTAGTAGTATTTATTATTTGGTGTTAGCAAAATTTGGAAAATGACATAGTACTTGTACCCAGTTACTTAAAATTGAAGTAACTACCATAGTTGCTTAAAAATGATAAAACAGTCCAGCTCTGATTATAGTTGTATTTCATTTATATAATCTTATTCTAATTTTTAATTAATTTTTTAGCCATCACGATGTCACTCCTATTACAATGGCATTAAATGGAGCTGCTGCATTTCCTCAAGCTTGTCAAGCATTAACATCTATGCTTTCTCGGAATGCTCTAAACCCTGCTGATATCAATGTCTTATTTAAAAACTATACTTTGGACCCGCCACCTTTAGATTTGATAAGAACTCCTCAATTTTTAGGTAAATTTTTAGTTTTATTTATTATTTGATTCATTTTTTAATTTAGGATTCGAAAATGGTTTCTCTTTCTCTATTTATATTAGACTAGAATCCTTCAAAAAATAAGGGTCTCGAAATACATATATGCTTTCTCTTCTAAGATAAAATTTTTAATTTCCCGTTATATGTTTAATTACGGAAAAACCAAATCAAAAATTTGTTAATTACATAAAATATATTATCTTATCCTTTATTTATGATGGAAAATAAAATTGTGACTAATTATTATCATTTCCGTCCATAATTTAATTTATAATTTGAAAGTTTATATTGGGAAAATAAGGACAAGTTTTTTATGTGTGACTTTTTTATTTATCCACCAACGTTTCGTCGACTTTGCCGACTTCTTCAGCGCTTCTACAATTATAAGAACATTCTTGATATTAATTTACAAAAGTACAGTCAGAATCCAAAAACAAGCATGTATCAATAATTTACCTAGCAAATAGTCATGTCACACATTCGTCTAAATTTTCTTATTACCTTCGTTACCATTGAATAAAAAAGTCACACATAAAAAACTTGTCCTTATTTTCCCAATATAAACTTTCAAATTATTGTGACTAATGTGTAATATGTATATTTATTTAGCCTTCCGCCGAAATTTCAGATCAACAATGTCTTTTAATTCGAACACATATATTAATCTCCAAGACATTCGAATTCCACTATTTTATGTTTTCAAATTAAATCAAATTTGTTCGAGGATTTGATATTTATTAACCAGCCTCTACCTTGAAGAAGGTTACTGATGATGATCCGAAACTTCGACGGAAGGCTAAATAAATATATTAATCGAGATATTGGTCACAATTTTATTTTCCATCTAAACCTAAAGAATATAAAATTTTACGGTGTTTCTTTCTTCACATCTATTATTATCTTATTATTTAAAAATAGATTCATATATTATATCTATATAAGGTATACAATATATATAGTGTATATATGGGTGTATTTTATTTTCCATCTAATCATAGAGAAGACACCCATAAAAAAACCGACCCATATTATATATGTACATAAGGTATAGAAATTTAGTTGTTCAACCGCAACCACAGGTACTTTCAACTTCGACCCAGCACCTATAAAATTTCTCTTTTTCCCGATGCTGAGGTCATACCAGGCACCAGGCCTATAGGAGTTGCACCTTGGCGAAATTCCTTCTCGCACTAATATAATAATAATAATAAAAAAAAAAAAACTATCATCTTGATTTAAGAGTAAAAGTATCAACTGATATTATATATACTATATTGCATCAGTTGTCTGTGGTAACTGATGCGACTTAGCCTATCAATTATTCATTAATAAAAAAATACGTGTGTCTATTTAAAAGATTAAGAAGAAAAAAATTTTTTTTTAATAATTATTTCTCTCTTTCTCTCTTATGAAATAAGGGCAAAACAGTAATTTGTAAAAGACTAGCTATCGAATTTTAATTAATAAAAATCCTGACTCCGTCGTACCTTATAACCAATCCATAGGTATCACGTGCAATATTCCAAGAAAAACAATGTGTTAAAATATTCTTTACCTGGCAACTGAATTTTCTAAAAATAATAAACAAGGCCCGACCATTTAAAAACTTTTATTTCGTATCAAATTACAGAAAAATAAAAATTTAGTCAAAAGTACTCGGTTCGAACCCTGTGATCTCATGTAAATAGTTCAAAGCTCTAACCAACTTAATGAACTAAGAATTTCCTTAAACCACGTATTTAATTAATACAATAATAAGATAATATACATTTTGTTTTTTTTATTTTAGAACTATTAGTAGACTCATTATTTCGACCTGGAGTTAAATTGAATCCTGAACATAAACCTAAATATATATATCTCTTAGCTTATGCAGCTACAATCTCAGAAAATGTGCCTAAAAAAGCTGGCTCTACTCCAAAAAAATCATTGAACAAAGATGAACTTAAAACCACGATACAAGCTATTGATAAAGCACATAATATATGTAACGTTAATAGAAGTTCGACTGAACTTATCGCTGAATTATCAACACTCTACACATGTATAAAGTGAGTATTTAAAATTGATTTTTTTTATCTACTATTATTTTCAACTAAAATTTTTTACTTTTCACTTTCAATATAAAGATGATATATGTGAAGTATTGCATTCCTCTCGCGTGGCCTTAAGACTGAGGGTTTTTATCTCCAAAATTGTAAAAGTTATTTTTACTTAATCACCTCTATTTGAAAGTGGACTATGCTCTAAATCATTGGTTCCCAACCTGGGGGCGATCGCCCCCCAAGTGGGCGATTCGGATTATCAGGGGGCCAATAAATAAGTGTGTATGGGGGGGATGAGTATTCAAAGGGGGGAAAATTAAAATAATACTGTACAGTAGAAGTCTGATCCTGTTTTAAGTGACAATTTGAAGCATCACAAGTTGGAACTTGCGTACCTTACAGATATTTTTGAAAAAATGAACGAAGTCAAACTAAGGCTTCAAGGAAACAAGATGAACATTATAAAAAATCTGTAAAAATGTACAATTTATTTATTTTTTCTATTTTATTTAAGAGTGACCGGATAAAACTGCTTTGGTTGTTTTTATATATACGGTAATAAAATTGTTTAAAATAATAAAATTGCTTTATTATTTACACTTTACTTCAAATTAAAATTAGGCATACAATGAAAATGAATAGGTGTTAGTCAACCTCCAGAAAGGGGAGATGGGCCACAAAAGGTTGGGAACCACTGCTCTAAATAAATAAAAATCGAATCTTTTTTCTAGGATCTATCAATATATAGAATGAATTAAAAAACCTAACATATATTCGAACTTTTTCATTCATTCAATTAAGACTGATAATTTTTCAAATTTGAATTATTTTTAAAATAAAAAAAAGTGTTTCTATCTCGAGCCCAAGAAACTATAGTCCATTCTCCTACAAAAGCTTGATGCTTGGTCTCAACCTTCTTAGCACCTTCTTTCACTTTTCTAACTTCATTTTAGCTGCTAGTTTTGTAAAGATATAGTATATACGTTATTTATATCATTTAATAATAGATAATATATTAAGGCTTTTCATTTCATTTACATAAGAAATAATTTGAGCAGATAAATTATTCTTAAAATAGTAAAAAATAAAACAGGACCTCGACCTTAGTTGAGATCCGTACCCGGTGAATGTTAACATTATCAACTTCTCGACCACCAGGGTGAAAATTATTAACATATAATATACTATTAAAAACTTACTTTTCTATTTCCACATATTAAAATAAATTCATTTAAAAAATAATTATGATTAATTTTTCACAAAAATCTTTTATTCAATTTCTCTTATTATTTTTTATAATATTTTAGGTTTCCTGTTGTTTCTGTTGGTGTGGTTCGATGGGTGGAATGCTCAGTAACAGAACCCAGCTATTTCAAACTCTGTACGGAACATACACCAACTCATATAGCATTATTGGATGAAGTTGCAGCCTGCCATCCATTACTACATCCCAAAGTTTTAGATCTTTTGATAAAACTATTTGAATCTAAGCAGGATGAGCTCGAAATTCTCGTTCAAGTATGTATTTAAATAACCTATTTATATAGTCTTCTAAATTGTGGCTGTCTTATGTGGTCCAGAGATATAATGAATGAGAATGAATAAAATCGTAAACTATCTTAAATCATTAATAAAATTTTAAATAATTTTTATTTAAAAATTGTCTGAAAATGCCTTTCTATACACTTTTAAAGACTCCTTAAAAATACACAATGTTTTGGAAGATTACCCGATTTAACTCCATAGTACAGGAAGTTTAATCTTCATTTTAGTTAATACAAAAATACAGCATAATCTAATTAATATTACCATACAATCCACTTGTTTGTGCTTGAATTTTTTGCCCCCCCCCTTTCGGGCGGTTAGTTTTTGAATTTTTAGTCTTCTGGTACCCCAGTGATTATGTATACAAAATTTCGTTGAGTTTGCTCAAATGGCCTAGACTTTTATTCCCCCCCTAATTTTGGCGCCAGGAAAAAAATAACATTTTGACAAAACAGTTATTATCTCGAACAATATAATTTTTTTCTATGTTCACTTATTAGAGCTTTTTATAGACCGAAATGCCATGGTTTCGCCCAATTTTTTTAATCAAAATAGTTTCAGCCGTTTTTTAGATATTTCGAAAAAAGAAGCAAAAAACACTTTTTTCATGCATGATTACAATACTTGACCATACACCCTGTATGGTCAAGTAAAAATTAAAGAATAGGATTGCTTATTTATTATCATTGTTTTGTATTTTGATTACTTTTAATATGGCTTCCACATCCTATGACATTTCTGCTTATTTGTTATAGTGGATGTCATTATTCTACATTATTTACTATTAAGTTGATATCGATGAGGCAGTCCAAAAAAGAAGATGAGGGTATTCTCTACTTCTTCAGGGTTTTGAAAAGTCAGTGAAGGAAATCCAATGCGACATTCCCCTCTGTCTCCTAGTTACTACATTATAATTCTGCTGAGAATGAAATACAATATATTATTGTTACTTCCACTGAAAGAGGAGACAGAGCGGAATGTCGCATTGGATTTCCTTCACTGACTTTTCAAAACCCTGAAGAAGGAGGGAATAGCATGCGAAACGTCTGTTTTATGAATAAAAAGATAGTGTAAATTATCCTCTTCTTTTTTTGGACTGCCTCATCAATATCCACTTAATTCACTTATCAGTCCGTCTCCAAAAATTACTCCAATCTTATTATTTACTATTTTGATTAACAACTATCATTAGAATTGGTTTATTTTATTCGAGCGCCGAGACACTTTTTCATTTTAGTAAATCTTTTTTTCTTAATAATATTTACACATTTTCTTTTAGTTGGAGATGCGGAAAATGCTTTTAGATCGGATGGTGAATCTTTTAAGTAGAGGATGTGTTGTACCAGTTGTCAAATATATTAAACAATGTTTGCTTCGAGGGGATACTGATATTTCTTTGATTCGATACTTTGTCACAGAGGTATATTTTAAATTTAAACAATATTTTTAAACTATAATCATTAATCACTCTTTGTGAAACACCACTATAACCCTTCAAAAAACTCCTGTGTTTAATATGTTTCACTATAAACCAACAGCGCTTTCCCTAAATGTTATAATCATTAATATTATTTTTTAATTGATTTCTTTTTCAGGTTCTCGAAGCTATTTCCCCTCCATACACTCAAGAATTTGTGCTAATGTTTTTGCCAATGGTTGAAAATGAAGAAATCACAGGAACCATGAGAGGAGACGAAGTTGATCCAGTTTCAGAGTTTATAGGTAAATTGAAAAAATCACTCTTTTACATATATTTATCCCTGATTTACTTATTTACTTACTTGAAACATATTTTTAAATTTGAATACTTCAGAACTGTTTAATCAAATTAATCCCGATTAGCTCTGGCCACCGAAACCTGATTTCTGATTATAGCTATACGATTAAGGGCCATTTGTATGTCGATGGGTAAACTCTTTTTAAACGTTGGCAAAGGGTAAAACCTTAAAATTCACAGGCTCTTTCATCTGATTGGCCATCCCACCGGGCACAAGGTGAATTTTAAGGTTTTACCCTTTGCCAACGTTTAAAAGAGTTACCAACCTACATACAACTGGCCCTAAATTATTATATACTATATATAACCTTTTATTCGGGTACGGTTATTAGGGTAATCGTTTTCTCACCTCTATTCGAGTAACCGGTTTTATCCCAAACCAAGATTTAAAGAAATCAGCTTCGCATTTATTCTGTTTTTGTCAGCATTTGTTGGGACTTTTCTTAGACTAACCATATTATTTTCTTTCTCGCAATATCGCCTTAAGAAAATTTGGATTTCTATTCAGATTCCCGATATCTATATTCAGGGGATAGGTATGTACTTTAAATGAGACTTTTTAAAATTATATAAAGAAATTTTTTAAAAAAAATTTAATTAAAAAAAAAACTGATGAGTTGAATAGAACCCGAAAAATTTATGACTAGAAATAAGGGATTTTATTTTAATGAACTTGTTTGATTAAAGTTAGCATCTGGGAAGAATAATCACCTAGCTTTTTCCTAAACCTTGGTTACATTTTAAAAGCAAGCCCAAAAATTAATGTAAGATTCGGGCTTGGTCCACTAGTAGTCTTTCATTCCGCCCCAATTACATCTTGCGATTTACAAAAACACAATCTTTTCGTATTCAAATTTGAAAAAAATTGTGACATTCAAAATTTTTCTCAATTTGCTTATTTATTTTTCATGACTTTTGGATTTAACTTTTTTCTTACATTTTTCTGAAATTTATTACATTTTTCTTACATTTTCCTGAAATTTCTAAAAAAAATATAATTTAAGACCATATTATTTATATTTCGAAAACTTATAGTAATTAATGACGTATTCACACTCGTACCGCATAGAGAATTTTGTTGAGACTCAAAAAGTACCCATCCTCAGTACACTCGAGTACATTAAGTCGAATACGACATTAATTATAAGTTTCATTTCCAAAAGATATTAATTTTTTTTTTTACAGTTCACTGTAAAGAAAACTACGTCACGTGAGTTGCTATTTTTTTTTATTTGATAAATGTACATATAATTATAATTTTATAATTTATTGTAAAAATTAATAAAGAAATATTAAAAAACTGTATAAATGTATTATACATTTCAAATTCTATTTTAATTTTTTTAATTTTTTTTTATCTAAATTATTTTTTATATCGGGTTCTGGTCCAGAATTCAAAAACAAATTTACAAATACAACGGTAGCCAATAACGAAATTGCACTTATAACAACAATATATTCTGATCTATTTTCAAATGGCACTCCACATTGTATATACCATGAAGATCCATTTTTTGGTTTTAATAATTCGTTTTGTTCTAAACACTTGAAATTAAAATACTTTTGGTCGTTATCTTCAAGGCATAGATATTTACGTTTCGGAAGAATCTAAAATCAGATTACAATCATTAATTACACAACTCAACAAAAAAATTTTTTTCTTTGTCCTAAAGTTTATTTAATGATTTTTCTATTCATTGTGCACCAAAATAAAGGAAAAGTACCTATATTCCGTATAAAGTTTGCTTTTGTAGTGGTTATAATAATAATAAACGACGAAAAAGGCCATTTTGACCTATTTTTCGAGTCCCATTAGATATTAAACAGCAATATTTAAAAAAATTATTTGTTGACGTAATAGAAAACAGCTTCCTCTTTGATTTTCAAATTACCACTTGCTTCTAACTCAATTAGAACTCGAGTTATAATTAAAAAAGTAAGACCATATGTTTTTATATGTTTATTATCCTTTATAATCACGTAGTTTTAGTTTTTTAGTTATAACTCGAGTTCTAATTGAGCTAAAAACAAGGCGTAATTTGAAAATCAAAGAGGAAGCTGTTTTCTATTACTTCAATAAAATATTGTGATCTCAAATATTCCTGTATAATATCTAATGGGATTGGAAAATATGTCAAAATAGTATTTTTCGTCGTTTTGACCGATAATATCTCCAAAACAAGAGCTAATCGGTAATTTTTAAGGTGATTTTTGAATTCAGCAGGTGGAAATACAAAAGAATCAGGTATTTTTGAGCCCGAGGCATTTTCATTGTTGGGTAGTGTTATTTTAAATAACTTAGATTAAGGCCACACACTATGACAGCTTCCCTTCAACACGATATTTGGATGACTCGTTCATGTAAACAGGCATTTGAAAAACTCGGAGAGGCCATACCACACTTTAGGGCTACGCTTGGGCATCGAATACCCCTAGGTGAAATTCTAGTTAATTAACATGTTTTTTTGTCAAATCGAAACACTTTTCTTGACCACTTATAACTCCTTACTATCTACAATGCTTAAATTCGTCCCTGACTCTATGGCTCTTGTCTGTGATTAGAAGCCTCCCAACATTCTCTTACCACCCCTCATGCAATTTAGAAGCGAGCTATCTAACGAATAGGAGATCAAGCGATAACTAACGCTCTTGAATCAATTCCCTGGCCCATCGTAGAACCATCTCCGCCCTTGTCTTTCGTTATAGATACTACCATGGCCTTTGTTTTGATGAGATGAAATCAATAATCCCCCAAAAGCCTCATTTGCTTTGGAATACACGATTTTAAAACATTCAACACCCCTTCACATTTGTATTCGATTCTAATCGTTCAAACGTATTTGCCAACTCGTTTGTACCTGTCTCCTTTGGTGTGGCCTTAGCTTTAAAGTAGTATTTTTGTATAATTTAAATCATCCATAATAATATTAAAATCACAGCAAATTGAAAATTATATTTACTGTTGAATTTATTAAGTTTTCAATTATCTTATATATTAAAAAATTTTGAGTTTTATTATTTTTTTTTATTTTATCCTGCTTAGATCTAAAATATTTTTTCCAATTTCACTACTAAATTGTTATTTTTATGTTAAAATTTGGTAATCAACTTAATTTTTATAGAGATTTTTATCTACACATATTTAATTATTTTAAAAAGTGAGGTTGAAAAAATTAATTGGACGTTTTCATCCTCAGCACAATACCAATTTTTAGATTTATAATAATAATTTTTAGAATCACTTACCGATCCAAAAGCTGTTCTTAATGATGTATATTCATCACAGGGACCAACCGTTTCATGATATCCAATTGTTATTTCTTTTTCAGGACTGCAGAAAATGACAATTCCAAGAAACGTTAAATAATAAATTCCTAAATAGACAAGAAATTTTCTTCCACTCGACGGATCTTCTACAAGTCAAGTCAAAAAGAAATGATAAAAAAATTTTTAACGCTTTTAGAACCAAGTCATTTTAATTTGTATTTATGTATATTATTAAAAATGTATTAAATTATCTGTTATTTTAAATTATTAAGATGATTCATTCTAATCATTTTTTTATATAAATATATATTATATTTGTAATGTTTAAAAGTTATATTTCAAATAAACGATTTTTTTAATAAAAAAAGTCCTATGAATCTTATTAATGGTAAGAATAGAATATAAAAGTTGTATTTATCAAATCACCCATTATTAGATAACGAGTCTTGTTTTAAAATGATAAATTTTAATTCTGAAAATAATTTGATTGATTTTTTCTAAAGGTGCCGTCCATAAAATACGAGACAAGGGAGGGGTCGTATAAATATAGAGATTTACCTTATTTGAGCCGTTTATTTTGAAAGTGGTCTAAGTCCATTATTTGTTATTTTGAGATATTTGTATTTATATTTTTATAAATACATATATTTATATATATTTTGATGAATTTATTTTGACGAATTCATGGATATTGTACTCCTTTGGCTGTGATATTATAAATATAAAAAGAACATATCTATGTCTAGCTAAATCTGTCATTAACTCATTTTTTTCAAAATTGGAGCTAGGCCACTTTCAAAATAAACGGTTCATTTTATGGACGGCATCTAAATGGTTCAACTCGATCATCTTCCAAGTCTATTATCTCTTTGAATCAAAATAGAAATTAATTTGAATTGAACATTCATAGGGATATGGGCAAAATAATTTTTTTAAAAACAAAAATTAATCTCAAAAAGAAATTATAGTAAATATTATAAATATATTAACTGTCCTAATCTTACTCTGATTTTGCGAGGGACCATTGCTTATACGACTATTCCGATCTCCTGTCCACAATATTAAAGCGAAAATCATCAAAAATATAATCGTCGTTACTTCTGAGTGGATACCCAAAATATCATGCGCAGGATGATAAAGTGGAAGGAACATAAGAACACCGCCTGGCATTCCAAGGAGTGCGGGGATTATACAACATAAGAGTTCCCTTTGCCAAGAACTAAAAAAAAAACAATATTTTAGTTTATAGCCGTTCTATTTGTCGATATTGCAGAGTTTTTTTGCAAATCGTAACTCTACTATCGACAATATGAACTTTAATATCCATTTCGGGAATAGTCATTCCATTGCCCTTCGATTTTTTTGAAGTTTTCAAAAGTACTAATTTCTCTTTAAACTAAATCGTATGTCTAAATTTAGAATCACTCTACCATTACCATTAACAAAGGAATTCGTTTGTTGAGGGTCCTGCTTACTATTAAGACAAAACGTTTTTTCCTAAATCAAGTCGGGTATTTGAACCCATGAGAAATAAAAGATGAAATGTTTCTAATTAAAAATACTCGAACCAAACAAAAGAGGTCTAGCTTTTAAAACTATAGTCTCTAAAAAATAAATTATATATACCGGGTGAGTTTTTTTTTATCTTGAGACAGTCTTATAACTCAAAAACAGTGCATTATATGGAAAAAAGTTTCAAATAAAAGTTTTTTATATCGAGGGGGAAATTAAACTACGCTATTGTTTGTCGACGTAGAACAAGCTTTCAAGGGTATTTCAATGTCAAGTTCTGTTTTTTAAATGGAACCCTATATTTTTCTATACGTCTACTTAATCTACAAAAAAAAAAAACTGAACAACTTTCATAAGAACTATTTTTTTATACGACATCAAATAAACAAAATACATGAATCGATTAGATCTCAAAAAAAATTCTTAATAATTATTTTTAACAATTATTTAACTTAATTATCAAATAATAATGATTAAATAATTAATTATTAAATAAATAATTTAATAATTTTTCGTCACTGTTCTGAGACATTCCAGAGTGTATTGCAAGTCTTTTGGATGAATTCCAGTTCCAATTTCCTTATTTTGGCCTGTTTCAGTTTCTTCGTACCCTTTACATTTCCTGTTTTTGTTTTTTTTAAACAGATTATACAACACAATAAAATGAAGCTTGTGAGGGTATAATCCTATCAAGAAAACGCTCGGCATTCATTTCAATGACAGCCCCCTTTTACACTTCTTCCACATTCACCTCATAAAGTAAGACCATTTTAATTCTGTCTTCAACAAAAAAATGCTCCATTTTTATTATGGTAATACAATATAACTATCTACTGGATTGACACGAGAAATAAACTTTTTTAAACTCAAGAATTTTAACTAGTTCTATTAAGTAGAAAATAATCTCTTAAATCTGAGTATAACGAAGTTTTAATATCATTATAAACACTTATTTTCATTGTTGTGACTTTTCGATTTAATGATTATTTATTTAATAATTAATTATTTAATCATTATTATTTGATAATTAAGTTAAGTAATTGTTTAAAATAATTAATAAAAAAATTTTGAGATCTTGTTGATTCATGTATTTTGTTTATTTGATGTCATATAAAAAACTAGTTCTTATGAAAGTTGTTCAGGTTTTTTTTTTGTAGAATAAGTAGAGGTATAGAAAAATATAGGGTTCCATTTAAAAAACAGAACTTGACATTGAAATACCCTTCAAAGCTTGTTCTACGTCGACAAACAATAGCATAGTTTAGTTTCCCCCTTGATATAAACAAACTTTTATTTGAAACTTTTTTCCACATAATGCACTGTTTTTGAGTTATAAGACTGTCTCAAGATAAAAAAACTCACCCGGTATATTTATACTCGTTATATGTAGCCAAGTATATGTTTATTTTCAAAATTATTGGATAAAAAATACTTGGTAGGTTTCACATTAAGATATAAAAAATAAAACGAATTTAATTTTGGAGAACCTTTAATCTGGATATACCTATACCTATATTTCGGGTGACTAACCCATCTTCAGGAGAAACAGGAACTTTCTGTTTCTCCTGAAGATGGGTTAGTCATCCGAAATATAGGTTTATATCGAGATTAAAGATTCTCCAAAATTAAATTCATTTTATTTTTTATATCTTAATGTGAAACCTACCAAGTATTTTTTATCCAATAATTTTAAAAAATGTTTCACCAAGTACCAACACCAAATTCCTTAAAAACTGTTTATTTTCAAGTAGACAGTAGAGAACAACCTTATTGTTTTCTCTTTATGAATCAACAACTTTGCTACCCTCTACAAAACAAATTCTTTCCAATTAAAGTAAATACTATCAATAATTATAGAAACTTTCTCCAAAATTTAATTCTAAATTTTCTTACATTCAAACTAAAAGAATTCTTCATTTCAAATTATAACAGTTTTCTTTGTAGAACTTTAAATATATAGATATAAATTATTCTCTATTAGAATTTAAATTGTTAAAATGTCTTAAATCAACTTTTAAGAGGATAATGGATCATACAACTAAGTGTTGATTCAGCACATAATGAATTCACGACGTTTCGCATTAAAAATAATTCTTTCTTGATTCAGATCCATTATTTTATTTAATGATGAGCTTTTAAGAGAATTAGATAATTAAGTAATAGTAGATCATATAATTAAGTGTTGATTTACTACATTTTCCATTCGAAATTATTTGCTTTTCTTCAGGCTCTTGCTATTGTAACGATGTGTATAATACCATACATGAAGAATCATTAATTAAGTTATTTATTAGGTCATTCAATAAGTCCGTAGGATGACACATAGATGGCGTTACTAGAATTTTTCCATATGATTTTTATTTAGTACTAACCTTCAAACGATACGTGTATAAATTTGACAGCAATCTGACTATTGATTCGTGAGTTATAGCATTTTGTGTGAAGCAACTTTTGTTATTGAAAAGAAAATGGGAAAAAGTGAATTTCGAGTTTTAATAAAGCATTGCTTTTTGATGAAAAAAATACAGTGGAAACCAAGTTGGAAAATCGCTATACTCGTTGTATCGCCCTCAAAGGCAACTATGTTGAATAATAAAATCGAGTTTCGTCAAAATTTTGTTTTTTTCTTACTTATCCTACGGACTTATTGAATGACCTGTTAATATCAATTTATTTGCTAGTTTACCTGTGTGCTTCCCATTTATTATTAGTCGGTGCAAATATTTTACGAGATCCATGGAAAATTATAATAAAGCTGGCAGCAAAAGATGCATGAAAATAATATGAATTCCAAGGGACATAATAATGTCGATCATTTATATTCGGATCTGTATCATGCCAGCTCCAGTGGTTGAAACGAACTCCAATAATATCATATGGAATATCAATAAGAACTACTAAGAGGCCCACTACAAAAATAAGAATGAAATACAGAAATAAAAGAATAAAAATTAAATTAAACTACTAGGGTAGGTTTCAACTATCATTTGACTTTCATCTAGAACCGACACCAAGCTCCTTAAAAAGTATAAAAGAATAAGAAATCAAATAATAATAATATATATACCATAGATAAGAAATATTTGTAGGCTAGCTATTAGAGAGTTACCCAACCATTGTACTCAAGTTCAATAAATACTCAGTAAGTTTTCTTAGCAAAATCACGAGGGTGTTTTCTAGTGAATCTAAATTGTTATGGATAATTTGTTGTACATGTCAGAAGGGTCGCATACTCTCAAGAAAAAACCAATGGCTGCCATTCAAAGCGGAAACAATCTAATTTATATCATGTCTAAAAAAATTTCACTCAAAGATTTAATCTCCCTCATAAAAAAATCGCGTTCAAATGATTCTAAATCCAAACAAACAAGCAAGACATATAGTTTAAATATAAATTAGTGGTAGGTGAATACAAGCCTTTTGGCATACAATAAAAATTATCCATAATAACTCTGATTCAGTAGAAGACACCCTCGTAATTTTTGCCAAAATGAACTTTTATAGGAACTATTCTGTTTTTGATGTATCACTTATCAAGTCACACTTATACTCATAACAAGGATTGAAATTTTCACAGGGTTGATTGGAGGTTGAGGTCAAATGTATCTCTGGATGCGAGGCTTGAACGATTGTATAATACCTCGAGGAAAGCAAGTTTAAAATTAAGTCATGGAAACAATGGTGTATCTAATAGAAATTTAGGAAGGGGGGGGGGCTAAATTTTGTTAAGAATGCAGAAACCCTAACTCTACTATAAATTTAAAAAGTCACCTTTTAACGTCCGTAAGGCGAAAGTCAGGCGAAAATTTAATCAATATAGTGTAATCAATATAGTGGTCATGTTACAAAAATTATAAAAAAACCTATACAAATTAATATGTAGCTTATAGATACATAAATACATTTTTTTCGAGCTTTAATTTTGGATCCCATTTTGTCATTCCTGATTCTATAGTTACGTCACTTGAAACCGAAGATTTTGATGGATTTGATCAATTACAGATGTAGGGGTGAAAAATTATAGGGAAGTTATACTAGCTTTATTCGTTTTGGATGCCTTGGGCGCCCTTATGTCAGCCTCAAGTCACTAACCCATATTCGTTTAGGAAAACGAAGGGGGAGAATAGGGAAACGAATAGGGCTGGGGCACACCAAGTCGGTTGGTATTCCTAAACGAATATGGGTTAGTGACTTGAGGCTGACATAAGGGCGCCCAAGGCATCCAAAACGAATAAAGCTACTGTCGGAGAGAAAAGATAGAGATTCTAGTCAGTGCCGTCAACTAGTATTTGAAGGGACCTGTTCTAAGTGTTAAATTTGAATAATTGATTAATTATTTATTAGTGATTCAGTGGAAAAATAAATTTGTTACAGAATATTTAACATTGATTCTCAGCGCATCGGACTGCAAAATCAGGGAATAATATGAAAAGAACTCCGGCACTATATTCCTATCCAAAACGATTCTATTTTATATTATACATAAAAATATCTAATTGAAAATTTCTTTTTAAAATGAATCAATGATGTTAATTTGCATATTTTCAACTTACCAGCAAAAGGCTCGGCCCAATTTGAAAGTTTTAATCTGGAAACTGCCTGCACGGAATGATAATAAAAAACAGGATCTGTAATCAACGAAAATTCTAATTTGCTGTAATTATTATTTATTAAGAAATTATTTTATTTTTAATGTTACTCTAGATAGCAAGTTTCCTCTAGAAGATGTCTTATTTGACGCTTGTCTTAAAGAGGTCTAAAAGACATCTTCTAGAGCGATCATGCTATTAGGGAAATTTTATTGGAAAAAAATATTATGAGTAATAATAACTTACAGAGCATTAAAATGTAAAGCGGTAAACGTAATCCTAAAAATATTATAGGTGTTTGTGCATGCCAAAAATTATCTATTTCAGGTAAATTGTAGGTGACAAATTCAACGAAGAGTCCATGAAGAAATATAGACAACCACAACCAAGGGAATCTCCCTCCTTTATGGATTGCTTTAAATCAGAATAAATTTACTATGAAAACAGGTGATTTTTTAATAAGAAATAAAGAAAAGCATACCATGTTTGAGTCCTAACAATGCTCCTAAAATCATTAAACCTTGAACGTAGAAATAACTTGGATGAGCTTCATATAAATCTTTAGGATTGTGAAAATGGACAAACCAATCTAAAAACTAGAAAAAAATTATTAGGCTGGAAGGTGTAGATATAAAAAAAATGCTTATATCTATAAATAAACTGCAACGGATCGTTGCTAAACTTTATCCAAATTCATTTGAAATATTAATATGTTTATTCCTTTATTATTAATCAGATATCACTTGCAATTTGCTGTTCATGTTGACTTTAATTCATAAATAATGATCGATTCTCATTTAATTAGTCGAGGAATAACCATTCTACATTGAATTTTTGACGCTTCGATTATTATTGGTAACCATTGCTGAAGACATGGAGGAATAGACTTAAAATCAAAAATAACGATCGATTCTTATCTAATACTAGAGGAATAACCTTATTGTATTCCATTTTTGATATTTTGACTATTAATGGCAACCTCTACTGAAAACGTGGAAGAATCGACTTAAAATCAAAAAGACTAAATTCTTTTATGATAAACAACACAAGCGGATTACAGCATGATCCAAATGAAAATAATTTCAGCCCAAACTTAGTAGACTATAAATAGAAAATGAAAATGAAGAAAAAGAATTTCAATTAAATATATGTCATATGCACTAACATATTTTCTCATTTTCACATTTTTAACAATGATAAAGTGTTGAATATATGCCTTCCAAATAATTGGATTTAGTCAATAACATTTTTGCAATTTTTTATAGATATAAAAAACAGCACACATTGATTAAATTATTTATTTTATATTATATAATTTAACTGTCGAAATTTCGGCAAATTTATTCTTGTCTTCATAAGGACATTTGAATTCGTAATTGGTATGATGGGCGGATGTATATATGGGATTTTTGAGCTGCAGCTCAGGGATAGATATAGAGGCCCCAAGCCTCCACATTGAAGACAATTTCTTTTCAGCAGAAATGTCTATTTCAGAACTTCTTTAGGTTAACGTCCATCATTTGATTTGTCTGATCAAAAAATACGAACTGATTTCGCTGTAATTTGGTCAATTTTAGACTTGAAAGCCGAGGGCATCTTCTTTGAAGAAATGGTTGTGTATTTAAGTCATATTAAATAAATAAAATATATTATTGTCCTATTTGTTTTCCTATACCGTACACATCATTATTCTTCTTCGAGTGCCATACCCGAAACGGGTTTCGGCGCCTCTTCACATATACCTGTGCTGAGTGTGTTTAGTTGTTTTACACAGATATACGGGACCTACTTTTTAATGCCGGTTCCGAACGGCTAATTTGGAGAGGTCACTTGGCAATTATATTCTTGGTAAGTTTTGCCATTACTTTCCAAGAGGAGGCGACTGCAAATATCTATCAGCCGAGACTCGGTCTCGAACCAGCGATCTTCGAGTCAGCGAGCCAACACTCTACCCACTGACACACATCATTATAGAAAATTGAGAAAATGACTATTAGTTTGATTAATTAGATAGGCCCCCAAGTAGTGTTAGCCTAGAGCCCTACATATTCACGATCCGTCCCTGATTATAATGAATTAATGACCATTATTAAACTATCTTAAATTTCTAACAAAAAATCTTATATGGATGAAATCTCTGAAATCAATGGTTTTCGAGTTATAAGAATTTAAATATTTTTCAATGCGTGTAAAGAAGTAAAGCCCAATGAATTGTCTAAATAATTTTTTGAATAACAAAATAATGTATTTGGCTGATGACTCGGATTTCGATAAAATTTTTCACATTGATAGTGATAGACATTCCCCTTTTTATATTAAACCAATTATAATTTCATAAAATCTTGTTTAATTTACCAGAAAAAATTCTTAAATATTGAAATTAAAATCCTTTCTAGCTACTAAAATATTGATCTGAGATAATTATATATAATGTCCATTATTTTAGGATATCATTTTATCGATTCACTAGCTCATTGAAGAAGAGTTTCCGCGCTTTCTCTGTTTTATAGATACTATATCACGGCAGGCATGTGCTCTAATGACTCATACATCCAAATAATTCTTTTCGCGTAGCACTTGTTTTGCAGATACCCAACATTCCTTTCGCGGATAATTTAGAAAAGTTCCGTACTTACCACAACACATGTGTCCCCATGACTTCAAGAAACTGGCCTCCATTATTCCCGACTCCTTGGTATAATCTTCAAACCTTCAAAACCGCGTGAACGAACACCCACGCCTCCACCCTTTCGATTGATCAATTTTCGCTTATATTCGGTAATGGAAAGGTTCTTTTGAGATACATAGGAACTGCAACATTCTGTCCATTATTGCATTCTATAAGATTGAAAAAAAAACCCTAACCATAGCTTTGGGTAGAATATTTTTTCCATATGACCCTTTAAAAGTTGCCATAGGCCGAAAACATAGACCTTCGCTAGACTATGCTATGGATTAAATAAAAAGCTACAAAAACATAGACTATGATATGATTTGTTTTTCTTTATTCTTATCCCTAATTCTAATGATAAACCAGAGTCTGATGAATAAACATGCAGCAATGTCGACAGAGTAATAGTTGAAATTATAATTATTTAATCACTCCTTGCTGAATTCAAGAATAATGAAACAATCATTATTTCTTCGATTTCAATGAGTCGTAAAGAAAATTAAATGACTTTATATGTCTGCTTATAATTACTTACCCCATTAAACTGATATTCCGCTCTGGGCCGACCGAATTCAGCAAGTCTCTCGCCAACCATTTTTAAGCAACTAAATAAAAATACTACATAAGCTTAATCTCCTTTATATAGATAAGAAATTAGACATATATTGAGATAAATTCAAGTGAATACAGCTGTTCAAATAAATATATATATAATTATAATTTGACTATATAAATCTTAATCTTTGATCCGATTAAATTTAGTAGGTATAGTTTATTTAGCGTATAGCTTTATAGAATTCTTATATACAAAGTAGTCAGTAAATTTAGTAGAATAAAATATTAATTCGTCATTGATTATGATTAGTATGAAAATATTCAAAAAATATTTAGTATACAATAGATTAATGAGTGAAAATGGGGGGAGCTCTAATTGCCGCCGCTCCCTGCTAAATATATATTAAAAATTTCCCAATTCCCAAAATGTGGGGCATCTTAAAATTTGAAATTTGGGGCACGTGAGACGTTTGTCCCCATCTCCCAGATCCGAACCTGCATTAAGAACAATTCAGAGAAAAGGTGAGGCCCGGGACAACTAATTTTTGTGAGGATCTACAAAATTCTAAATAAAACTCTGAACAAGAAAATTAAAACAATTTTATTTTATATATATTAAATTATAACATTTATTTATTTCAGAGAAATTTTGCGCGATTCAATATTAACAAATTCAGTTATTATGAGAAACCCCGAATAGTAATAGGCCCAGGGCAGCTGCTCCACTGAGAGACCCTGAGCTTACTAAAAATCATAAAGAAAAATTTTATCAAACTCGGCCGAGTGATTGAGCTTGAGTTTGTTCGAATTGGATAGTTTTATTCGGTACGATTTATAATAAATAAATTTTAATTTTAGAATAGTTGAAAAGATTAATTTATTTTAAAACAGTAGACACTAGGACGACTCTCTGAGACAGTCTAGCGATTTGATGATTGCCGGGAGGCTTGCTGAATTAGATCGACCCAGATCGGAATATCATTTTAATAGAATAGTTAATAATTATAGTCAGATATAAAAAGTCAATAAATTTTATTTACGAGTTATTGAAAATGAAGTAATAATTATTGTTTCATTATTCTTGAAGTCTGTAAGGATTGATTAATTGATTTTATTTTCAACTATTTCTCCGTCGACATTGCATCAAGTTTATTCATCAGACTTTAATATTTTAATCCTCTCTAGCTAGTTAAATAGTTTTCTCTTATAGATAATGAACTTTCTTTTACGAAATTAAATTATAAAAATGTTTCTTCATTAGACTTTTTTCAATATGTAGAATATCTAAGATGATACAATCTAACTTTTCACATAAATTTAACCAATACGGCCTAACCCTTATTTAAGCAAATTTATATGATGACGTTTATTAAAGAAGATTTAATTTCCAACAGAAAATTTCATATGAGTGAAAAGTCTAAAATGAATAGTTTACGAGTTAAAAGTTATTCCAATATTTTATATAGGGTGAATGGACTTGAAACAATAACAAATGTTTCAGATGTCGAGAATTTCTCGATATAACAGACCAGAAAAATTATTAATCAGAAAAAAATCGATCTTATTTTAACGATTTAATCTACCTGGGGGTTCACAGTACATTTATAATATAAGAAAATAGCATTTTAATTAATAATTTTGTAGTTTAAAATAAATTTTATGAACTGATTCAATTTCTTCTCTGCCGGGAGCGAATCAGCTTGAAATGCCAAAAGGTTTTATTTTTTCCTCATTACATATATAACCAAATCTTTTGAAATTTGAAAATTCTCTGTTATTTCCTTTTAAGTATTATAGAAAATATTTTTTATTAAAATATTTTCATTTTAAACGGTACTTTATTTGAAGCCTAATTTGAAAACACGCTAATAACTCCTTAGAAACATTTTTTAAAAATATTAAATTAATTAGATTTTATAAAACAAGTAATTATTATTAATTAAATTCAATTTTGAACGAAATTGATAGAGTACTTTTTGAGAAAATGGTCAAAAACCATCTGAACGGCCAATGAAACGGCGTTTGGTGAGAAATTTCGTAGCTTTAAAAATTCTATATGAAATGAAATCTTGACTTGTGACATGGTGATGCTTTTGGGAAAAATCTCATTTTTTGACTGTTCAGATGGTTTTTGACCATTTTCTCAAAAAGTATTTAATCAATCTCGTTCAAAATTGAAGCTAATTATTAATAATTATTTGTTTTATAATATGTATTAATTTCATATTTTTAAAAATTATTTTAAAGGAGTTATTAGCGTTTTTTGAAATGAGGCTTCAAATAAACTACCCTTTCAAATAAAAATATTTTAATAAAAAATATTTTCCATAAAAGACAAAGACAATGACAAACCGATATGAAATTTCAAAAGATTTGATTTGAAATGTAATGTGAAAAAAAAATAAAACCATGGGCATTTCAAGTTGATTAGCTACCGGCAGAGAAGAAATTGGATCTTTTCTTAAAATTTCTTTTAAACTACAAAATTCTTAATCAACATGCTATTTTCTTATATTAAAAAGTTCTTCTATTAAACAGTGAACTTCCAGATAAATAAAACCGATGAAATAAGATCATATGGATATTGACTCCATGAAAAACATTTATAATTGAAGAAAGACTGATGATGAAGACCAAGTCTTCGAAACTATAGTCTCAAACAAATAAATAATATATATATACAGATATATCATCTTGATATATATGTGTATATGTTTATTTGCATCAAGCAGAGGACAACCTCTTTGTTTCTCTTTGTGAATTATTTTAATATTTAATTTTCTAAAATAAAGTAGCTAGAGATATTAAATTTAGATATTAAACAGTGGCGTACACACTGCGGGGGGAGGGGAGTTTAGGGGTTAGAAGCCTCCCAGAGGCAGACCCTATCTATCTATCAAATCTAAAGTTAAGTAAACTGAGATAGGAATCAAGTTTCTAGGATGAGTGGTTTTCATTTTATGAAGGAAAAACTGCGATTTTTTGCAAAAAATTGCAGTTTTTCATAATTTCAACCTCATTGCGGCACGAGTTACTTATATCCAATTAAGATGAAACTTTGTTTGACCTGTAGCAAATTTAATCTAGTTTAAAAATGTATAGAGTGGTCTTTACCGAAAACGAGCTTCTTCATGATAAAAATCGGACAAAATCGAAAAAAGTGCGTATTTTTAGGATATTCAAAAATGATCCAGGGGTCTGTTTTTTGGATCCCCATAAAAAATCGTACTACTAGACCAATTAATCGACTGGAAATTTTGTCCTCTTTAATTTAATATAGGATGGTTATTTACATAATATGGACCGTTTTCGAGTTGTAAGTTATAAACTGGAAAAAGCCCGAAAATTTCGAGGTTTTTCGGCCACCAAAAGTTGTCCCCCTCACTTACGAGGTCGCAAACTTAGATTTGGCATAAGAACCTACAGACCTAGACCATACCAAACGATCCTAGAAAAAATCTTTTCCCCCAATTAATTTAAGCTGACACCCGCCTATATACTGGGCTAAATATCCTTTCAACTATGATAACTTACTGTGGGTATAGTGAAAATGTCGGGCGATAATTGGTTATGGAAATGAGACTTAGGTATGAGGTGACGTGGGTTGCTCTTATAGCAATTGTTTTCTTAAATATTTGATCTTGAGTGGTGGGTGTGACTCGTGGTTCTCTCTCAATGCCTAGACCTGAAATTTACGGATTTTAATATTATCTACTTTACTGAATCTAATTGTATAAAATGAATTTATAAAAAAATATATATATATATATATATAGCTATAAGCTAATTACGATACTAGTTATATTTTTTAAAAATTTGTCTCTACCCCCGGGGTCAGATTTTAACTGGATGCCTCGAGTCAGATTCGAACCTGGGTCCCCTGGTTAGCTCGCTGTCATGCGGTAGCCTAGCCTATCTGACCCCTCCAATGTGAATTTATTGAATCATTAATTTGAATTTAACAGAGAAGAATGGAATGAAGTGAAAATTAGAGAAATTGTATTTGAAGATAATTTACATTCCTTTGCGGGATTGATAAGATGTCGTCTGGGTTCTCTCTCTGCAGCTATTTCTTCCTTTTCGTGAACTCCTTCTTCAAGGAATGGTCCTTGATTCCTTCCGTCGCCCTAGCCACCGATTTATATTTTAGGCGTCAATTATTTAATGTCGACGAGCTCCCAAAAAGGAATTTTCGGGGGTATGGTAAGAGTAGACGGTGCTCAAAAGAATTCCACGGACCACTGTTCAACTTTCCTCACGGAGCAAGCTGGCTTCTTAAAGAAAGAATTTGAATAGTATAGAATATGAAAATAGTGGCTTGGAGCTGGTTTGAATGAGAATATGTAAAATATAGGACCTAGTATAGAATGGATTGTTTATGGAAAAGTATATAGAGAATGAATAATTATTGAATGTCTTGAGAATGTATATGATATAGAGTACAGAGAATAGAAAAGTGATCAGGATATCGAATAAAATGCTTGTTTAGTATAGAATAGAATCTTGAATAGAATGATCTCCATTCTCGATGTTCCAGGGGTCAGTTTTTTTTGGATCCCCATAAAATATCGTACTACTAGACCAATTAATCGACTGGAAATTTTGTCCTCCTTAATTTAATATGGGACGGTTATTTACACAATATGGACCGTTTTCGAGTTATAACTGATTAAACTGGAAAAAGCCCGAAAATTTCGAGGTTTTTCGGCCACCAAAAGTTGTCCCCCACACTTACGAGGTCGCAAACTTAGATTTGGCATAAGTACCTACAGACCTAGACCATAACAAACGATCCTAGAAAAAATCTTTTCCCCCAATTAATTTAAGCTGAAACCCGCCTATATACTGGGCTAAATATCGTTTCAACTATGGTAACTATTATAGTTTTGAAGTCGTGAATTTTTTTCAAAATTTCAACATTAAAATTTTAAAAAATGATTCAAATAAAATAAAAAGAACATTGTTGTAAATATGGACATGGGTAGCGAGTATTTATTGCTTGATGCTCAAATATTGTAAAATTAAAAATAAATATATAAATTTTAATTTGGCCAGATAATTTTCTTAATCAAAGAATATGGAATTTTGAAAGTTGTCACTGATTTCAATAAATATGTTCACCTTCATACAAGGGGCACCCTTTCCTTTATCTAAACCCGCTTTTATTTTTGTAAAATTATGTTTACTTTTCTCAGGAAAAATTAAGTTTTAATTTTGAAATTTTAATACAATTTTTCCCTATTATAATAATACGGAATTTATTTTCGTTTTGTAGATTAAGGGGTTTTTAGAAATGTTATACAATGATTTGTCACAAAATTCATGTGTCGTTTTTGGAGATGATTCGTTTTTTTTCAACAACAGAAACGGAAACTTGGTGAAAGTTTTTATTGAGATTCATTAAATATTTAATATTTTTAAATTAACTGACGTGTTTTCTTGAAAGGGTTTGGTCTTTCCTCTTAGTCTAGCTGATAATTTGAGTTCAATTATTTACTATGTAAGTCCATGGATTTAATTTTGATGCATTCCTGTCTCGTTTGTTCTTTTTTGTACATACTAGGACCTTGGTTTTATTCTTGTTTATTTTCATTTTCATTTCATCTATTAGGATTTGGTTAATTCCATTCAGGGCGTCCTCTAATTCTTTTTTATTGCTGTTGTTAAGTTGAATGATTGTTAAAAATAATTATTTCGATTTTTTTTTTGAGATGTATTTAATTTAATATTTTTTTTTATTTGATGACTTATAAAAAATAGTTCTAATAAAAGTTGTTCAGTTTTTTTTTCTGGATTAAGAATATGTAAAAACACATAGGTTTTCATTTAAAAAACAGAATGTGACCTCGAAATACCCTTGAAACCATTTTCTAGGTCGAAAAAAATAGCGTAGTTTAGTTTCCCCTTTGATATAAATAAACTTTTATTTGAAACATTTTTTCATATAATGCATTGTATTTGAGTTATAAGACTGTCTCAAGATAAAATAAAAATTCACCCGGTATATAGTACCCGGAACACCGAGCGATGTTCGGTAATTCTTTAATTCATTTAAAAGCGATAAATTAATATTATTTTTAATTTTAAATTCAGGCAAAAAAGTTCGATTTTTAATCGCATTCAAAATAAAATAAAATAGAAATAAAACTTAATTTATATTTTTAACAACGTTTAGATCACCTATGGCCATCCTCAAGACGTATCCCTGGCCACAAAGTTTTGAATATAATTGCAATTAATAATAATATTAATTTACACGGAGGTTGTTTCGTCGACTCTTTTAAATCCTGAAGGTGGGATGATCCTTCGAATTGTCGGATTTTTTAATATTCTAATAAATTATTTTATAGAAAAATACCTTTAATTAATTAAATTGGCAAATTCTAATATACACTGCCCCGCAAATAAAGTGGCGCACTTGAAAAATTTCAATTTTTTCTCTTTCATATACTTATTTTTTACTTTAAATATTATTTATATTAAAAGTAATCTAAATGATGATAATGTGTAAGAGTTTAATCAAAATAATAACAATTTAAAGCATTGAAATTTAAAAAAAAAGTGGGGGTATGATTAGGTTATATTAAAAATTATTTCTTTTTCATTACATAGATTGAAACATAATAAATAATTTGTTTTAATGGGGGGACATTCTTCTATATTTTTCAGATCACATAATGCCTCTTCAACAAAATAAATTGACTGATAAGGACCTGGATAAGATGGTTGAAATTCTTCTGGAGGGACTGGATAAAAACGCTGGATTGGATGAGAAGAAGAAAATTGTAAATTCTATCCTCCCTGTGCATAAATACAAATTGCTGCATAGGTTCCTCTCGAATCGAGAAAGATTTAGCCAATGACATCCGATTGAATTGCTTGTCTATTTTCCTTGACGAGAATACAAAATATTCAGCTTTGTAGAAGACACAGATAATCAAACAACTATCAAGAATATTTTGGAAATAATTCCGAGATACTGTCCGAATATCGAAACAATCGATTTTCGAGGTTTATGGATCCGAAGGGAAAACAAAGAGAACTTTAAAACCTTTCTGAAACAAACCAGAAGCTTGAAATCTCTCCGGGTGGATTGCTATAGTTATAAATTTGCAATATCTCAACTTTTATTCATTGAGAATTTCGACCTGTATGATCCTGATGTTAAAAATGGACTCTTGAAAATCGAATATATACGTGCACTTGAATTTTCTGTATCAGAGTGTGCCAGAGTTTTAAATCTTCTAACCAATTTGAAAGGTTTAGGCATATATCAACCATTAGGACCAGTGTTATCCAGTATTAGTGATGATGATGATCTTGTCAAAAAATTATTTAAATTAACGGAATTTGGTGATGAGGAAACAAGCATAAGCACTTTAGAACGATTAATTACATTTTGTCCAAAAACAAACAAGATACGTCTATTTCATCCACAAAAAAATGTGATCGAAAATCTACAGAAATTTCCATTACTCACGGAAATAGAAATAAATTTTGATGATCCCGATGCTTTTGGTGAAATAATTAATTTACTAACAGAAATTGGAAAACAAATTAAAATTTTATTTTTATTTACCCCACTCCAGTTAGAACTTGAGCAAAATATTTTCTATGAGTTATGCCCTGAATTAATTAAATTAGAAATTGTTCCTATAAATCAATGATATATTAAAATTAATCAATTTATGTTCAACTATTAAGATTACAACAAAATCCCACCTATCCACTTTACTGAATAATTTATTTTTGTTACTATATTCTTAATATTAATTACACTTTAACTCATTCATTTGTAATCAATTTGTGATCAATAAAATAATTTTATTTAATGTATTTTTCTGATCATTTTTATTTTAGAATTTCAATTATTCCTTTTTGGATATACTTGTAGTACTTATTTCTTTTAAATAATTACCAACATGTTTTCATTATTAACAGAGATGTTCAAGATATCTCATAAAAAATATCTGGATTACAAGTTACAAGATACTTTTGTAAATGATATTTGAAATACTACACTGCCGGCCAAATAAAAACGTAAAATTTAGATTTTTTTAAATAACTAATAAAATGTATTTTTAATGAAATGAAATTGAATAAACTTTTAATATGATATATTTTTAACCTTTTTACTTTACCAGGGTATGGTCAAGTATTGTAATCGTGCATGAAAAAATTTTCTTCTTTTTTTCAAAATATCTAAAAAACGGCTGAAACTATTTTGATTAAAAAAAATTGTTCAAAACCAGGGCATTTCGGTCTACAAAAAAGCACAAATAAGTGAACATCGAAAAAGTTATATTTTTTGAAATAATAATTGTTTTGTCAAAATGTCTGTTAGTCTGTGCGTTACCAATTTTTTGTGAAAGAGCTAGCTCAAAAACTAGTGTGAATATCGAAACCAAATTTCACACGTAGTTTTGGTCCATTGAGATTAAGAGCTGATTAGATTTTGGTGCATATCGATGGTGGATGTGGGGGTTAAAAAATAAAAATCTAAGCCATTTAAGCAAACTCAACCAAATTTTGTATACATAATCAGTGGGACCCAGAAGTCTAAAAATGTAAAAACTAACCGCCCAAAATGGGGGGGGGGGGTGTAAAGTCAAAAAATGAAATTCTTGGCCATTTAACAAACTCAAACAAATTTTGTATACATAATCAGTGGGACTTCAGAAGCCTAGAAATGCAAAAAACTAACCGCCCAAAATGGGGGGGGTTGTAGGGTCAAAAAATGAAAATCTTGGCCATTTACCAAATTCAATCAAATTTTGTTTAGATAATCCGTGCGACCCCAGGAGTATAAAAATGTAAAAACTAACCCCCATCCCCTACATCAGGGGTTCCCAACCTTTTTGCACCTGCGTACCACTTGACTTTTTGAGAAATTTTGGCGTACCACCAGACCTAAATATTTTAATAAACGTATAATATTTACTCTTCTAAAAATGTTCAAAGGATTTTTGAATTAAATTCCTAATAAAACTTGATATTTAATGGTTAGATATTTGTTTATTCATAACATGCTTATAATAAAGGAGAAATAAAAAGATTAAAATGGTATTAATTTACAGGTATTACCCATAATAGATCTAAAAACATACAAATAAAAAATTAGTACAAACTAAGCAAAAAATTAATCATCATACAAAATATACTTTTATAGTCTTTAGTGCGAAACTTGTTGTTTGCTTGTGATTAAAATATCAACATTAGGAGTAATGGACCTTATCTTCACTCTTAAGTCCTGTTCAACACTTATTCTGCTTCTATATTTATTTTTTATGTACAAGAGTTCAGAAAATCCACTCTCATAAAGTAACTCGTAACAAATGGCATCAAAAATAGCAGAGCTTGCCGGAAGATCAAAGGGTACTGGGTTTTACATCCGATCCAGAAGTTAATTAAAGATAAATTATGTTGATTAATGTCCATTATAATTAGTAGATTAAAAATTCAGTATATTGGACAAAGTTGCATTATATGAAAAAATGTTTCAAATAAAAGTTTATTTATATCAAAGGGGAAACTAAACTACGCTATTTTTTCGACCTAGAAAATGGTTTCAAGGGTATTTCGAGGTCAAGTTCTGTTTTTTAAATGAAAACCTATGTGTTTTTTACATATTCTTAATCCAGAAAAAAAAACTGAACAACTTTTATTAGAACTATTTTTTTATACGTCATCAAATAAAAAAATAAACTGCAACGGATCGTTGCTAAACTTTATCCAAATTCATTTGAAATATTAATATGTTTGTTCCTTTATTATTAATCAGAAATCACTTGCAATTTGTAGTTCATATTGACATTAATTCAAAAATAATTCTCATTTAATAGTCGAGGAATAACCATTCTACATTGGATTTTTGACATTTCGGTTATTATTGTAACCATTGCTGAAGACATGGAGGAATCGACTTAAAATCAAAAATAGCCATCGATTCTCATCTAATACTTGAGGAATAACAATTCTACATTAGGTTTTTGACGTTTCGATTATTATTGGTAACCATTGCTGGAGACATGGAGGAATCGACTTAAAATCAAAAATAACGATCGATTTGTGGGGAACATATTGACCCACAATAAGACTTGAAGAGAGCGCGCCAGCTCAGGAGAACACCCCAGCGCCACCAAGCTGTCGGAGCGATACGCACAGCCGGAGTACTACACCAGCGTCCCTTCCAGCGACACAAAAGCTTTGGAGACGAGTTCGAACAACCTGTACATATTTCCTTACTATTTGTAAATAAAGTAATACTATTAAAGGAAGCTTTGTTTGAGTATTATTTCGCCCCGAAATATCCCTCCAGCTCATGCAGATCCTTCAGTGGTGACCCCGCACTAAGAACGATTAAAACGCAACCGCGAACCGAAAACCGTGCCTTCCGCGACCAGTTCTTCCGCGACCAGCTCTTCCGCGACCGGAAACTCAAGCAGACGCCACCATGACCGACGACATCAACTGGCGTGCAAGCGTCAAAACAATTCCGTTTTGGCAAGACAGGCTCTACGGTTCAGCGTCATAGAAGCCCAATTCAAGTTGGCCGGCATCACACAGGACGAGACCCAATACCTGCACGTCCTGTCCAACCTCAACTTCAAAGAGATCGCCCTGGTCGCCGACATCATCGATCAGCCTCCAGACTCGATAAATACAAGGCGATCAAGCAGACCTTGATCGGATCAAGCCTATCACCGACGGAGGAACAAAACCTCCGCCGCCTCCTCGAGGCTGAACCAT
>JALMQS010000117.1:13514898-13534269 GCA_024734495.1 Forficula auricularia | reverse complement strand
GGGAAAGTAGATGTATTGCATTCTTTTAGGAGAAAAGATAGCATTAAATAATTCGCTATAATCCATTACATGAAATTATTAATTCTATACAAGTTCGAGAGAAGAGATATCATCCCTAAAGTGATTTTTTCCAATAGCACCAAGGACCCTACAATCTACAATCCGCAACCGGGTAGCATAAAAAATGTAAAAATTCTTGTTTTATATTATTATAGAAAATCACGATAGGGGTGATTTTTCTTACAAGTTATATATAATTAATAATTTCATTTGATGAAAGATCGAATTCATTCCTCGTGAGATCTAGTGATAGAAAGTAATGGGAGAAACAATTTCTATACATTTCTAATACAATTAAGTAAGTGGTTTTGGCAAAATGGGTTTGTACCCGATGCCAATAAATAAATGAAAAAAATAAGTAAGTGGTGCCTCAGATTTTGCTGTTTTAATGTAAACTTACTTATTTTTAAATTCATTATTATTGGATAAAAAATATTTGGTAGGTTTCACATTAAGATATAAAAATAAAACGAATTTATTTTTATATCTTAATGTAAATCTACCAAGTATTTTTTATCCAATAATTTTAAAAAAGGTTTCACCAAGTACCAACACCAAATTCCTTAAAAACAAATTCCTTATTGTTTGGTTTTATATATTTTGACTATAGTATGTAAAAATAAAAAACTAAATAGAATTTAAAAATACATACTTTATCACATTGCCATTGGGGGTCCGCACACGGTCTGTTTTGTTTACTATATCCACATTTGCATGGTTGAACGCTTTGCTTTGGGCAAGGAGGACATTCTCCTGAATGACATAATTGTTGACATGTATGTTTTCCACATTTCAATTGACGCATACAAAGTTTATTACATGACCACTCTTTGGCGCTGCACCGACGAGGAACAGCAGCAGATTTGCCACAAAAACATTTAGTTGAAACGGTTTTTGGACAAGATGGGCAAGGGCCTAAAAATGAATTTCAAGATATACTAATGCTATTCTTGGAAAAAAAATAATATAAATATTTTACCTGGATGACATAAAAGTAAACATTCGTGTCCACATAGAGGCTGAAGAGGTTTTCCACATATTTCCCCACAAGAATGAGGAATATTCCAAGGATGAAACTCTGGATTTTCAACTTTACCACAAAAACATAAGTAATTTTTAGGGGTTTCTTTATCTGCATATTCTTGTCTACACTTAGGGCTAAAAATATAAATAAAATGTATTTTATTTATAGTGTAGTTGAAGAATTGGGAAGTATTTGAATTAAATTTTGTAATTTGCATTACAATTACAATCGTAGAAAGTAATTCATTTGCTACATTTTTTGTGTTTACATTTGAATTTTATTTTTAAATTACAAATTACAATAACTCGAATTTACAAATTCAGTAACAGAGTTTTTAAGAAATATCACCTATCATAGAAAAATAATAACAGTTTAAATATAAGTAAATAAAAATTAAGAATATGTATTTTTATTTGTTTATTTGAAAATGAAATTGTATTTATCACTTTTAATGATGCATGGTTTAGAATTCTTCTCACAAATCATTTTTTGAATTTTGTGCAGGTGAAAATACACTGTTTTCATTAACAAACGTATCGCTATCACGAAGCAGAGTCAAAAGATGATTTTGACGTATCTAGTAATGTTGCAGCTTTACCATTTAATGAGCGTAATTATATTATAAAGAAGTTCGAAATTACAGGATACTTAGTATTTCACATATATAAATATTTTTTTTTTTTACTTTTTTTTTTGGTTTGCATAATTTACCTTAAGTGTTTAGATTTTGCATTGATCCTTACCTATTGACACTTACGTATATATAAATTGAACAAAAGTTTATTTAACATTATTATTTTGTTGTTCTTATTTTGTCTGTTAATACAGACGACGGAGTCTAGCCCATAGATAAAAGATACATACGGTCTAGCCTAAGTGTGTAAATGATTACGCAGTTTGTATTTGTGAATTTAATTCCACGATAAAATGTAATTAATAATTTTTAATTGAATTACACTAAGCAAAAATAATTTGCAATTAGTAATTCAATTATCGAATGCCCAAACTCTGTGTAGCATAAAGAAGCAAAATAGGAAAGTAATGTTTCAGAAGGTTTAAATTTCAATATTACCATGGCCATTTGAAATCAATTACTTTATGAGTATTTGATTCATCAAGAGTTTGTTTCTGATGTAAAACATTATCTTTTGCCCATCTTTGAATGCAGAGTAGATGAAAAAAACAGAAACATCCTATACAACTCCAAATCTAAAAAAAAAAATATGATGAATCAAAAATAATATATATATATATATATATATATAACAAACAGGAATAGTAGAGTAAACAGTTTTTTATTTCTTGTCCAATTCCCTACTATTCATCTTTTAATTAATATTTATTATGGATGCGAGTGATGTAACAATATATATATATAAGAGTTGCCAGCTTACTGAATCGGTTCTTTTAACTGTTCCAATACAGATAAGACAAATAGCAGCACCAGAATTAAAGGCATCTTCAAGATATTTCTGAGTTCTTCCAAGATCATTTGCTTGTCCACCTTTTTGAGAATATGAGGATATGACTGATTCTGAAAGTTTGAACGAATGTTTTAGAAATCAAATTCTATTTTCTATTGTGAAGCTCTTATAATATTACAAATAGTTGACTCGGGCGGGACTTGAATCTGGTCCATTCAGTCAGTAATCAAGTTTATTTCCTATATTCTTGGGAATGGATATCTCAAGAAGATTAAAAATGTGATGTTTTGGTTTAAAAGAAGAGAAGTTTAGGCGGAAACCACAAAGATTAAACATTTTTAATAAGAAAAACCCATCATAATGCAAGATATTTCGACACCTAGTTCTGGTGTCCTTTTCAAATGCTATCGTAAAGTCCTCAGTCAATTCAAGAACTTCTCCACAAAACATGAAAAAGACTCCAGAACTAAGCGTCAAAACAACGTGCAATCCGATTAGTTTATCTCATTAAAAATGTTTAAACTAGATGGTTTCAGCGGAAACTTCTCTTTGTTAAACAATTTCCAAAAGACATTACTAAAATGAGAAAAAAGGATCTGATATCTGAACCCTTTAAGCACTAGTATAGTTACTTAATCTTTTGAACTATAAATGTTTTAATAATAGTTTTATCAAAATTTAAGAGTGAATGAAATTTTCTGCATAGATAAGAAAACGATCCATCTTTTAAAATAAATGAGATATAAAAATTGTCATTATTAGACTTTATCTACAGAGTATGACCAAATTTTAGAATTTTTGTTCAGTGGTTTCTGAAATTAGTAGCAACAAATATCCTCTAAAATTTTCAAATATTTAACATTTTCTTTTTTGGGTTCCCTATAAAAGTAAAACGGAACCCTATTAGTGTAGCTACAATAGCTAGATGGGGAAGATGCTATTGAAAACAGGAAGATCTATTGAAGACATATGTAATAGCCATGTACGGGTGTGAAACCAGTACAATTGGAGAAGCGGAGAGAAAAGACTGGAAGCTTTCGAAATGTGGTGCTTCAAAAGAATGATGAATATCAAATGGATGGATAGAATTACAAATGAAGAAGTTCTTGGAAGAATCGGAGAAAGAAGAACCTTGTGGAAGAGTCTGAGGAAGAGAAGAGGTCAGAGGGGCACAAACTGAGACATGGAGGATTACTTAGGGATATCTTGGAGGGGGAGGTGGGAAAGAAAAGGAGAAGGCCCAGATCAGAATATTTCGACCAAATAATTGGGGATATGGGATAAAAGACATTTAGAGAGGTCAAACAGCTGGCGGGGGACAGAGCCGAGTGGAGACGGGTGGTTGCGTCAAATCAGTCTTAGGACTGTATACTCAATGATGATAATGATGATGACAATAGCTATCTGCCTGTCCATTTGTTAGAACATTGTATTATATTGTAGTACTAAGTATATATTATTAGTAAACTAAGATTACAAACTTGAAATTTATGAGTCATGTAATTATTTTCCCCAAAATCAAAAATTACATTAAAGTTTTAATTTGAATGATTATTTTTAGGGTAGAATTTTTTGTGATGTCGAAAATAAAAAAAATAATATGGAATGTAAGGTAAAAATTAAAATAAATAATATATTAATTAGAATTGAATTAAAGTTAAAATGATTATTAAGTTAAAATTTTTAAATTTTAAATCACTTTAAAATTAAAATATGGTCGGTTCAAAAAAAACTATTTTCAGTCTATTTTTGTACCTAACTAGAAATTGAAAGCTTTTGCCTTAAAATTGTAAAAAAAATTCCATATTTTTGTCCAATCTCTCCTTATGAACGACAATTCAATCAAGTAAAAATGATAAAATTAGGTTTAAATAAGAATTTATTAATTCTCATTTTCATTTTAACTTTATTGTATTTTTATGATTTGCCATATGGCCTTTAAATTCATTTCTTCTTTTCAAAATTTTAGCCCAAACTTTTAGAACCTTCGCTTAATGGTGATTAGAATATGATAACTAGTTTAATAAAAATTTAATATAATAAATATATAAAATGTTTATACCTTAAAAAAATATGAGAATAAAAATGTTTGTAAAATGATAACTTACTCAAGATATTGTCGGTTTCAAGATCTTCTTCCTCTGATGAAGATTCATAGTCATTGGTGATATGTCTTTTAATATTGGCTTGCATTTGAGCTTGAGCTTGCAAGAATTTGGATTGAGCATTTTCGGAAGGTGTATTAGAATTGGAATTAGAATTTTTCTGATTTTTACCCCGGCCTCTTCCATTAGTTTTCCATGGATTTTCTTTAGAACGCCCTCGGCCTAGCATTTCTGAAAAAAATAAATATTTTTAAATAATACCTTTGATATATAATTTATTAAATAGTTAGTAGGTAATATTACTTAATATTCAGAAGTTTTTAATTCCATAAAGAAAATAAATTATTATTTTTCCTGGGGAAAAAATTGACCTCTTGAAATCAAGTGTCACGCTTGAGTGCCAACTTGCCAACAAAACAGCATCGAAAATGGCTTGCATCGATAATAAAAATATATAATGTATATTGTATAAGTAATTGAATAATAATTATTGTTCATTTATATAATAAAATAAAAAATATAAATTACTGTAGGTAGCATTAACAAATAAAAGAAAAAATGTTTTTTTAGCACACTCTATATATATTTCGAGGAACGAGCTCATCTTTTACTTTATCCAATGCAAAGCATGGGTAAAGTATTGTAATCGCTCTCGGGGCAAGCGTGGCTTCAAAGGGTCCTCAGGTAAAGACTACGGAACCCATGGACTCAATTAAAGTCACAAATTGTAGTATTCAATTAGGTTGAATTTTAGCACGTGACGGTTTTGCCAAAAATTACATGGGGTCTCGTCGAGAGGCCAAAAAGTGCCATTTTTTCATTTAGTGCGTGCGGATGGATGGATGTATGGATGTATGGATGGATGGATGGATGGATGTATGGATGGATGTATGTTATCGTTTTTTTGGCCCACGATTTTTTCCACACCGTTGCACCGATTGAAATGAAATTGAAAACCTAGCATTCTTTGAACAAAATGAAGCGCTGATTAGTTTTTGGTACATATCGACCCACAAACATTAGTACTTTATTTCAGTACTTTTTTAGTTTTTTCTAAATATCTTGAAAATGACTTAACCAATTTTGATGAAATTTAATATCCTAATTAAGTACCTTGGGGACCACAAAAAAGGATAAATAAAGTTTTTAGTAAAATTATATTTTAAAGTACTTTACTCTAGAGTAAGAGAGTACTTTTTAATTTTTTAAATTCTTTAAAATTTATTCATTTGAACTCTTTTAATATAGCTCATTTAGCCTTGCTTAAATAAGAATGGATAGGCTTCTCTCTGAGAAATGCTAAACATTTGGGAGGAAATTTTATAAGTAACCATAGCAACTGCGTTGTTTTCTTATCCCTTACCTTTGCAGAAGACATAGAGGAATCGACTTTAAACCAAAAATAGCGATTGATTCTCATCTAGTACTTGAGGAATAATCATTCTATATTGGATTTTTGACGTTTCGGTTTTATTAGTAACCATTGCTGAAGACATAGAGAAATCGATTTTAAACCAAAAATAGCGATTGATTCTCATCAAATACTTGAGGAATAACCATTCTATATTGGATTTTTGACGTTTCGGTTTTATTGGTGACCATTTCTGAAGACATAGAGGAATCGACTTTAAACCAAAAATAGCGATTGATTCTCATCAAATACTTGAGGAATAACCATTCTATATTGGATTTTTGACGTTTCGGTTTTTATTGGTAACCATTGCTGAAGACATAGAGGAATCGACTTTAAACCAAAAATAGCGATTGATTCTCATCTAGTACTTGAGGAATAACCATTCTATATTGGATTTTTGACGTTTCGGTTTTTATTAGTAACCATTGCTGAAGACATGGAGGAATCAACTTAAAATCAAAAATAACGATCGATTCTTATCTAATACTAGAGGAATAACCTTATTGCATTCCATTTTTGATGTTTTGACTATTAATGGCAACCTCTACTGAAAACGTGGAAGAATAGACTTAAAATCAAAAAGACTAAAATCTTTTTGGTAAACAACTCAAGCTTGAGTTGTTTGCCATAAAAGAATTGTCTTTTTGATTTTAAGTCTATTCTTCCACGTTTTCAGTAGATGTTGCCATTAATAGTCAAAACATCAAAAATGGAGTGCAATAAGGTTATTCCTCTAGTATTAGATAAGAATCGATCGTTATTTTTGATTTTAAGTCGATTCCTCCATGCCTTCAGCAATGGTTACCAATAATAATCGAAACGTCAAAAACCTAATGTAGAATTGTTATTCCTCAAGTATTAGATGAGAATCGATGGCTATTTTTGATTTTAAGTCGATTCCTCCATGTCTTCAGCAATGGTTACAATAATAACCGAAATGTCAAAAATCAAATGTAGAATGGTTATTCCTCAACTATTAAATGAGAATTATTTTTGAATTAATGTCAATATGAACTACAAATTGCAAGTGATATCTGATTAATAATAAAGGAACAAACATATATTAATATTTCAAATGAATTTGGATAAAGTTTAGCAACGATCCGTTGCAGTTTATTTTTAATGCAATCGAAGAAGGGGTGCACCAGTAAAGAAGCAGCCCCTATGGATCTCGAAAGACCCTTGCATTACCGAAGAGAAGGAAAAGTTGATTAAATGAGAGGGTGGAGACGTAGGTGTTTATGCACTCGGGTTTTGAAGGTTTGGAGATTATAAGTGCTGGGAAAGATGGAGGGTGGGAGAGAGTTCCAGTTCCTTGAAGTCATGGGGATATACGTATTGGCGAATGAAGTGGTTCGGCACTTTTCTAATTTGACCGCGAAAGAGTGTTGGGAGCCCGCAAAACGCGTTCTACGCGCAAAGCATGCTATGGGGGGAATTACTGATTTTATCTCATCAGAGCACCTGCCGTGATAGTATCTATAGAAAAGGGAAAGGGCAGAGACATTTCTTCGATGGGCTACCGAGTCGAGGGAGTTGGTGAGGGTAGAATCGTCAATTAGTCTGACGGCTCGTTTCTGAATTGCATCCAGGGTAGCAAGAGATTATTTAGAGGCTCCTCTCCAAAGATGAGAGCCGTATTCGAGAGAGGGGCGGATTTGGGCCTTGTAGATGGGGAGAAGATGTAGGGGCGTGAAAAATCGCTTGGACCTGAACAAGTGGCCAATCTTCCTTGCTGCAGATTTCGCCACAGAGGAGATGTGTTCGTTCCAAGACAGGTCAGATGCGACAGAGACGCCCAACATGGATAGGCTGTCACACATTTTCAGGGTATTCGAATCGAAGTGAATATCAGGGAAATTTTTATTTTCGCGCCTAGAAATTAGACAACATTGAGTCGTGTTTGTATGAAAGTTAACTAAATTTTGAGAGCCCCATTTATTCAGTTTGTCTAGGTCGAGAGTGATTGAGGAGGCAACATTGTTTCGATTATTCGGGAGTGAGGGCTTGCTGTGCAGAGTGCTATCGTCGGCCTAACAATGAGCGGGGTTTGACGTTTGATCGATGTCGTTTATATATATATATTAGGAAGAGTGTGGGGGAGATTACAGAGACATGCGGAACACCAGCATTTGTGGAGAAAGATTCAGATGACATTCAATCCACCACAACTTTGATACTACGGTTTGCCAGAAAGCTTTTTCTATCCATTTGTAAAATGTTGGTGTGAATCCAAAGGTTGTCAGTTTGGCAATAAGATTTTTGTGCCAAACTTGGTCAAATGCTTTTGAGATATCTAGGGCTACAGCGAGGGTTTCTTTTCCAGTCTCTAGAGTTTTGTTCAAGGTGTGGGTGACATAATAGGTTAAGATGTCGCCTGTGGATCGATTTTGTCTAAATCCATATTGTCTATCGTGAATTAATTTATTATTTTCTAAGTGACGAAGGATATGTGTTGGTTTATAATCTTCAGGAGTTCGCATAGAAAACATTTTTTTTGTGTTGAAAACAAAAAGAGAGAAATCCCCGAGTCGAAATCGAAACATTTTTCCCAACTCTCACTCCGAATCTTCCAGCCTGAAATTTCTCCCGACTCCGACTCCACAGTCCTCTGCCTATAGAATATAGTAGAAATAATTTATTTCATAAAATTTTAAATTAAGGGTAGTCACAGTCATGGGCGTAGTTAGGGGAGGGCTAAGGGGAGCAGTGCCCCCACCTACAAAACTCATTGCCCCCTCCCCCCCTAGAAAAATAGACCGTATTGAATATACTTTTTCACTGTATCACTTCTGTATTTCTCATTAAATTCTTTCATTACTTCCAAAATTTGTCAATTCTACTAAAAAGTTAGTTGATCTCTCATCGGATTACCGAAATTGAAACCTTGTGGTGCCTAATCATCTGGCCGGCTGCCCCACATAAAAAACTTCCTAACTAAGTCAATGGTTATTACTAGAACGGCTCTAGTGTACCGAGTTTTGAAAAAGTTATCATTTTACCCTTCAATTTTTCTGCATATATAAACCTACTGACTTTGTAAATTTCTTTGTAAATTTTTTGTGCGTCCTTTAATTCTATGTTTTATTTTCCCTCTCTCTCAAAATATGTCTATTAATAGAGACCGGCGGGGAAGTCATTGTTGCCGTCTTCGCTCTCACTTTCGCTTTTTTCCAAGAATTGTCATTCCTCCTCTCCGAGCGAATACAGCCAGCGTGCGTTGGAGATGCTTCCCCTCCAAGGCTTCTTGGAAAAGAGAGGGGAGCCGCCGACAAAGACTTCACCGCCGCTGTCTTTGCTCTTTAAATCTTGGGGGGGGGGGGGGGGGGGAAGCCAATTTTTTTTTCTATTACACTATAATGAATCAAAATTCAATTTATTGAAATACTCAATCCTTACAAGAGGGAAAGATTTCCAAAAAGCTATATTATCGGCCATCTTGTTGGTTTGCTTTTACCCCCCAGAGAAGCGCTGGCGTTGTTGTTTCCTCGATAAAATATTTTTTTACATGCCACAGGTGTGATATCTATAAAAACACTATATATAAAAACACTCATGTATTTGAATGGAATGTTGTGTGAAAATTTCAAAGAAATCGGTGAAGAACTTTCGGAGATCCTACAACGTATCACTTAAGTGTAACAGAGTACATTTTTATTTATATAGATTTGTTTAATATGTACTGAATAGCATAAGAAACTTCATACAAATAAACTAAAATTGAAGAATTTTTATATATTTAGAATTATTATTATTAAATAATAATATAATTTACGAATTGTCAAATATACCATCCATTTAAAAATTTAAAATACCCGGTTCGTCGCTAATATTTTATTTTAATAATCATTAATATTATTCGTTTTAAATCTTAAAAATTGACTGATATTTTATTTTAAGTGGTTTATCGAATAACTATTAATCAAATCATGTATATATTTATGAAATAATATTGCTTTTTTTAGATCTATCATTGTTATCTGTGTACCAGTATTGAGATCGAGAGTAAAAGAAGAATCCATAACCAATATTCTAAACTTCAAACTTTCTATTGTGAAAATGATAGAATAATTTTAATTCATATTTATTGGCCCTAAGTAGTAAAGAATGAGGATCATGTTAAAATTAATCATTATCACCTTGTTAGTTTTCCTAAATTCAATTTCAGCAAGAATTCATAAGTTAGAAGTTAAGGTAAATTCTAAAATTAAAAATTCCTCTGTGTTTATAAATTTATCTTGAGTATTAACATTATTAAAAAATTTTATAGAATGACAATCGACGTTATATAGCCCTTAGCACCTTTGGATTTTATCCTGGAGGTATTTTAGAAGTTAAACTTACGCATTTTCATCCAAATGTTTTAAAAGAAAGTCATGTCGTAAGTATTAAAATAATATAAATCATTAATTCATATTGTGCTCATTATAACATATTTTAGAGTCTTGAGAAAATGTTCCAACATTATTTAGTTTAAATATTATATTTCTTTTTTTATTTATATGTTACAAACAATCTCGATTAATATTTTTTACAAATTTAGTTTGAAAATCGACGTCATTAAAATGAAAAAGACTTGAATGATATCATCAAATAGAATTCTTATTATTTAATTTTATTGCAGAATAAATTTAATAGCTTTGACATTAATAAATCTAATAGTTAAAAAAATATAATATATATTAAAATATATATATTTTTTTCAATTTTTAATATCGTATCTATTTCAAATATATATATATATATATATAAAAAGAATAGAAACTATTACGAAACTGTCAAACTTAGAACATTCATATTTTACAAATGTCATCTAGACAAGCTAAATTTTGCAGCCCAATACGATTGCAAAACGAAGCAAATCGTACAATTTTATTTAAAAAAATAATAGAAATATTACAAATGAATTTGTAATGCTATGTAAGTATGTGAAAACTATAATTTTCAATTTACCTTAACTACCCATCTCGTCTTTTTGTTAATGGTCACCCAAATAATAAATCTATTTCACTAATGAAATTAAAACTATTGTTCATTAAATCATCACCTTAAGGTAGTTCTTTCACAAATGCAAAAATTCAAGAAGTCTTTGAAACTTGGAATATAAGTCATTAAAACCATACTATACACACTGTTAAAATTTGAAGACGATTTATCACACCAAACATGAAATAATTGCAATTAAAAATGACATTTTTTACATATGGTAGATAGAGTAAGGGTGGGGATATGATCATTATTTTATTTTTTTTCATTGAAGGACTTTCACCATCTTGATGAAAAACTAATATTTGTTAGAATAAAGAATAATATATTCGGAGTAACTTAAAAAAAAAAATTGAAATTATTTACCACGTAGTTTTGATAAAAAAAAAAAAACATATTTGGACGATTATTTTTAGTGGAGGGATATAAGCACAATGGCTTGGAAACGATCTGGCAAGTATGTGTGTATCCATATAGAGATTTCGTAGTGTGAATGGTACAGTCACGTTAAAAAACATAACCTAAAATTTTAGTTCCTTTCATATTTATTGAGTGGTTACGAGGCTAAAACTTTTTATGTGGATTGTCGCGAAAGAACCTCCTTAACCTAGTCATTTTAAACCTAAAAAATCTATTGCTTTATTGCTTGATTTGTTTATGTTTTGCAATCGTGTAGCGCTACATCAATAATTTCCTATCAGATAACAGTAAAATTTGGCTTCTGTAGATTTAACAGCTTTGAATTGGTGCGTAACTCAAAGTTCCTCTTGCATTTGCTCTTTTTAAATTCATTAACTTTTTAAATAATTAAGACTTAAGGTTCTTCTTGAACTATTCTTTGAATGAAGCCAATCAACCTGTGACTTTAGTCCGAAGATGGGGTCCCTCGAACTATCGAGAACTATGCGGGATTGACATAAATTTTCTGAAAAAATCCTGACAATCGTTGTAGCTGTCAGCTCATTTTTCAATCATATTGAACTATTAAAAATATATATATATATATATTTGAAAATTAATAGGTATTTAAAAGTAAAAGACAAATTTCCAGCCAAATTATTCTGATCAAAAGTTGTAAATTAAATATCATGAGAAAGGTCTTTGCTTGAGCTTTAAAGATCACAATTTCGACATACCTAGAAGACAAAAAGCTGAAATTTTGTAATGCTCTACTCCCTGAGGCATCTCTCAGAAATGGTCTTAGAATACTTATATACCCTCACTTAATATTATAATAGTGATTTTGCTTGTGGAGCCCCAAAATGACCTGAATTTTAAATCTCAACCCAGAAAATTTAATATAATAAATTATTAATGAAAAGATTTAAATATCATTTTTGAGTTTCAATTAGTAGAAATACTAGCTGCAAGGTCCGCCTTCGGCGGCCCTCTTGCTACCCAAGGCGCTCGCTCCCTAGGACCCCTACCCCGAAACCGACTCAGCACCCCCACCCACCCCACCACCCCAATGTACAGACAAAAACTTAATTTTATATATATATAGATAATTTCATTTAAATTGGTAACCATGACGACCCCTGGACCCCCACCTCTCGAACCCCCCCCCCCGCTAAATCCAGACAGCACCCCCACCCACACTATCGCCCCAATGTACAGACAAAACCTTAATTTCATTTAAATTTGTAACCATGACGACTGTTTTTGTTGGGGGACGGACATACATTGATAGATAGGTACGAGGGGTGAACCGCGATTGGAATTAGGTGCACTCCGCCTTTGGAATTATTTGGAATTACTTTGGAATTCATTAGATAATCTATTGTCTTCTACTTGGAAGTGGAAGTGGAAGTAGGTGTACACGATTTTAGGTAGCGGTTCACCCCTCGGATAGGTACATACAGAGGCAGGGACAAATGACCTTTAGTAGTATGTGATTTTTACATTGCGTAAAAATATTTCTACTAAAATCTTTGATTCGTTCCTAAATCAAATTAAATTCACTTCTTAATAATAAATTATATTAATCTTATTATCAATTTGGTTTTAGTATGGATTTAGTCTTGATAGAACTTTAAGTGATGCCATGAATCCATATTTGGATAGTCATCAAGAAGGATGCCTTTTGGAGAATCCTAGAAATAAGGATACAAATAGTGATGTCATCTATTTCACTATGGATTTAAAAAATAAAGTGTAAGTGTCTTTTTTTTTAAAAAATCTTATTATATTACTAATACTTTTATTTTATATGACAATATGACATTTAATTTAATCTTTCATTAAAAATAAAATACATGGCTCCACTATGGCGCTATATGCCTGAAGAAATGCCTCTTGCTCTATATTTATGGCTCGAAACATAAATTATCTCTAATAACGCTTTTCAACTTTCAGTATGAAAATCAATTGTAGTAAAGAATTAATGCCAATTCATATCTATAAAAATAGAAACGATATTCCAATTTTACAGAGAGATAAACTCACAATAGGTGATTCTGCATTTTATCAACAAAGAAAAAAACGAGATGCGTCATCCCAATGTAATTTAAATATTTCATATACAATATACACATAAATATATATATATATTTATAAAATGTACTTTTTTTAGGGATCTCACTTCCAGAAAATGTTGATTTAAAAAGCCCGAAATGTTCGAACGCCCATTTACCAGTTATAGCATTTCAAACTCCCGCAGGAGTATTTTATAATACTAGTGTTAGTGTATTCTACTTATTAAATTATTAACTCTTAATTTGATAAATTATTTTATTTTATTTTTTTCTAGTTTTGCTATTCTTGTGGGAACCCAAGATGAAGAGGGTTTATATAATTTATATTTCCATAGTTGTCCAAATTATAATACCAACGAACCTGTTGCTCTTGATTTTACAGTAATTTTTTTTCTATATTCAATCGGATTTCTATTTATTGTTTTTATTGAATTTAATATTTGTTTAAGATTGAAATTTTTGAAAAAAATCCCGGCAACTATCTATCTGCTGGAGAAATGCCACTACCCGCTCTTTATTTTATGATGGCTCTTTTATGTTGTCTTTCTGGATGTTTCTGGCTCTTTATCTTAAGAAAGAGCAAGTAAGTTTTACAAAATAGTTAAGGATGATTTTTCTGTATCTATCGATTAGTAACAATGCATTTTACTACCCTTGTGCATCTGCATAATCATTTTAAATTAAATTTTTTTTATTATTATTAAAATAGCTAAAGTTGTTATGGGATTAATACCTGATTCTTTATTTCCAATTTTATCTATAAATTGATACCAAATTCATAATAAAAATACACAAGTTCCAAGTCCATCAAAGTTGTATCTTTTCAAAAGATAACCATAAACCTTATTGAATTTGTACTATCATTTTACTCGTCTATTGGTTAGAGCGTGCGACTTAGGGCCAGTTGTATGTCGGTTGGTAAACTCTTTTTAACCGTTGGCAAAGGGTAAAGGGTGGAATGGCCATCAGATGGAAGTCCTGCCAATCAGATGACAGGCACTTTCATCTGATTGGCCATCCCACCCTTTACCCTTTGCCAACGGTTAAAAAGAGTTTACCAACCGATATACAAATGGCCCTTAGAATCTCGTTTACTTGGTATCCAATTTCGCTTCATTCAGAAAAATTTTCATCTTGGACAAAAATGCATGGCGCCTCACCAGGGAAGGCAATAGGAAACTACTCTAGAAGAATGATTATGGACTCTATAGTAATCGCCGATGCTCGTAATCCAGTAATGAAGAAGAAGCAGCAATGCCATATTCAATTAAGAAGTATAACCGTTGAGTTTCAAGCGAAGATATATAGGGTCAATACTGGTCGGTCTCCCTTCAACATATTGAGGAGGGACATTTATAAAAAAAATTTGTCCGTTAGCTGAATCAATAGGGCAATTAATAAAAGAAGTCAAAACATAGAATATGAAATTGGCGTCAAATTTAGAATTAAGCCTTAAAGTCCATAATAAATGTAGCTATTCAAGTAATAAATAATAGAAAAAGATATTAGTCATAAATGCACAAGGTTGGTATAATGAATGCATTGCATCGCTAGACGGAACACTCAGTATAAATTTGTTAATTTAACATTTGTGTGATACTTAAATTTTTATCATATTTATATTCTAAAAGAATAATTAATTATATTGTAATATTTTTTCAGACACCCTGTTTATAAAATTCATTATCTTATGGCTGTTCTTGTATATTTGAAAAGTCTTTCACTTCTTTTCCATGGAATTAATTATCACTTTATTCAAACCAAAGGAGAACATGTCGCCGCTTGGGCCATTCTTTACTATGTCACTCACTTGTAAGATAAAAACATAAATATTATTAAAAACTTAATTGACTTATTCAAACTTAATGACTTATATTTTATATTCTATACCAACAGCGGTCTTCAATGTGTTCCACAGAACCCTGGGGTACCGCGTTTTTGTCAATGTCAAAATTCTATAAAAAAAAAAAAAAAAAAATGATACATGAAAAATAAAACAAAAATTTAAATCAATTATTTCAAATAAATTTTTTTATTTGTTTATAAGTACATAGACGGGAGTCGGGTTAGCTCAGTCGGCTAACGCACTGGCCTCGCTTCGGCATCGATCGATTATGACGATGTTGGAGTGGAAGGCCGGGGTTCGATCCTGGCTGGCAAATAAAAATTTCTACCGGCTAAAAACTCGGCTCCCTCACTAACCCTACTAACACTTTACTTATGTGCTGTCTAAATGGGGTTTGTTCCCGGTGACATTAAATAAATAAAAAAAAAAAAAGTACATAGACAAATAACAATTATTTCAATGATATGCGTGAAAATATCAATGCCTGGTTTAATTTTATTATACTAAGGTGAAAAGCTTAGTACTATTTAATTCCACAATAATTTTTCGGAGGGAATTCTATACAATAATTTATTTAGTGCAAAGGATCACTTTGATAACATAGTTTGAAGACGGCTGTTCTATACCATATATAATATTCTATAAGTTTTAAAATGAATTTTTTAAATAATATTCTAATATCAATCTATTTTTTTCAGAATGAAGGGTGCTGTTCTTTTTATAACTATAGTATTAATTGGAACTGGATGGACCTTTATAAAGCATATTCTTTCTGAAAAAGACAAGAAAATTTTCATGATTGTTATTCCCCTTCAGGTAACATTTTATTAATTTTTTACGATATTTATTTCAATTAAAGACTTAGCTAAAATCATATCAAATAAATGAATCGCTTCATGCTAACAGGAACATAAGTCTATCCGGTAACAAAAACGAAAATCTATAGCTTGGTAAGAAAGAGGAACCTGAACCATACTAGTTTCAAATATTACTCTTTAGTTACCACCTATTAAAATCATATTTTGCTTTCTGCTCCAAAATCTGTATTTAACTCTAAAAAATTAAAAAAAGTCGTCAGACCTCGGAACCAAAACCCATTTGGTCAGATCTCAAGTGAATATCTTTTCATTTTTATATGTATGTGTTTATGTGTGTGCGTGAATTGGTGTAGGAGTAAATTATAGCTGATTAAGTTATTTTTACTGCGACCGGGCTTGAACCCAGTTTTCCTAATCAAGCCTGACTCCTAATCGAACTTAGCTCCCTTTTTCATGAAGTGATTCAAATATTATAAAAGGGATTCAGTGGCGTAGCTTGAAATTTTAGGCCCACAAGCAAAAATCAAATTGGTTACCTTGTCTGTATTAAAATTTAAATACAAACACTTTTTTTTAATTGATTAACGAAGTAATAAGTAAATTAAAAGAATGTGATTTTATTTGAAGATATGATTATTACCTAAACTAATGCTTAATCAAATAATGTTCTACCATTCGGAACCACAGAGCCCGTAGGCTTTGCTTATTCTTGATATATGGTAGCTAAGCCCTAGGATGAAATGTCTTTTTATATAACCATCAATTAAAATCTTTTAACTCAGAGAGAAAACTTTTTACTCAATTATCTTATAAAATGGAATTTTTTAGGTCTTGGCGAATGTTGCTGAAATAATAATTGCAGAGTCCGAAGAAGGGGCTGCCGAACATCGTGCTTGGCGAGACATTTTCATTCTTGTAGATCTACTTTGTTGTGGGGCGATTCTTTTCCCAGTGGTTTGGTAATATAATTTGCTAAATATCCTTATTATCATAATTTTTACTATTTTATTTAATTTTATTAAAAAATCTTTTATTAAATAGGTCCATACGCCATCTTCAAGAAGCATCACATACCGATGGAAAAGCTGCCATTAACTTAAGAAAATTAAAACTATTTAGACATTTTTACATTATGATTGTTTGCTATATATATTTTACAAGAATTATAGTTTATCTTCTAAAGGTAATTTCACCCTTTTTTTCTTCTGTTTCTAAGTCAAAATCTAAATAACGTTTCGCCGAGAACAGCAAAGATTTACATTTGGTGAATAAACTGCATAATATAAATATTTTAAATTTCATCTTTTGAGGGTTTTATAATTTTTTTGAGGGTCAAGCCAAATGGCCCAGAGACCAGGCTTGGGATTCGGGTAAGGGAAACCGTACAAATCGAGAGGCGGGTGTCACATATATATAAAATAAACCATCTGCAGTATATAATATACTATACAGTAGCAATTGCAAAACTTTTTGATTCGCAGACCGCCAAACGACGTAGCATTTTTTTCCTCATCGGTAAGATAAAAAATTAAACAAAACATTTCCCCAAATAATTCATTTAATAATTAGTGCCTGGAGCACCAAGTGATGCTCGGTAACTTTTTGCCTCTAAATAGCTTGTTTTAAATTTCAAGGCTCTGCGATTTACCGAAGACGAAATATGAACGATTAAAATATTTATTTTGCGATATTACTAATTTACACCACCTTCCTTTATTTCAATCGGATTAAAATTTATACACTACTAATAACTCATGAGACTTGATAAGTCAATTTTTAGCGAAACCCTTAGAGCCATTTTCGAGAAACCGATTCTATATACATATACAAGAATTGTCCGTTTAATATGATGCTCGGTAACTTTTTGCCTCTAAATAGCTTAAGTTTCAAATTTCAAGGCTCTGCGACTTACCGAAGACGAAATATGAACGATTAAAATATTTATTTTACGACACTCCTAATTTACATTCCCTCCCTTTATTTCAATCGGATTAAAATCAATACACTACTGATAACTCATGACACTTGATAAGTATACCAATTTTTACAAAAATCGTTAGTGCCGTTTTTTGAGAAAATGAAAAAAAAATGAAAAATCTTTCATGTAAATGTCCACTTCCGGTGTTCCGATTTCAAGCAAAAGCTTGCTGTGCCCCTTCTAGCCTATATCGAGCTTAAGTTTCGAATTTCGTAGCTCTGAGATTTATGGTTGCGAAACGCAGGGGGGTACATTCTTACGTACGTAAACATCAACTTCCGGTAATTCTATTTTAGCTAAAATGTTGTAATACTTCTTGTAGTCTCTAAATAGCTTAAGTTTCAAATTTCAAGGCTCTGCGACTTTCCTAAGACGAGATATGAACGATTAAAATATTTATTTTGCGACATGACTAATTTACACCCCTTCCTTTATTTCAATCGGATTAAAATTTATACACGACTAATAACTCATGAGACTTGATAAATACACCAATTTTTAGCGAAATCGTTAAAGCCGTTTTCGAGAAACCGATTCTATATATATATATAGCAATTCTTGTATATATATCGTTCATATATACGCAGGGGGTAAATATATGAACGATATATATGACAAAAATTGCTCATTTAATAATATAAGAATAAGATTCAGAATTTACTCTTCGACAACTCTGATAAAAGATTTGACTCTAGGTTAGCTTCAGATTAAAACAAAATGTTTGATTTATTCTTAATATAAATCAACAATTCTGCTACTCTTGGCAAGAAATTTATTTTATATTTATTGAAAATTCCGAAAAATACAATTGGGCAAAGTATTTGGTTTCCGTTGTTAATAGGTATAATTGAATGATTGATAACATTTACGGTTAAATAATTGATCTAATTATAATGAATTATCTTAATTAACATAATCCTATGATAATTATAATTATTATTATTATATTAAAAGTCGAGTAAACATATTTTGACAATGTTTAATGGAAATACTTTTTTGTTTAAATTAATAGATCACTGTGCCATTCAGATACGAGTGGCTTGATGAGATGTTCCGTGAAATGGCTACTTATGTTTTCTTCGTACTCACTGGTTACAAATTTCGACCAGCTTCTGCTAATCCCTATTTCCAAGTTTCAACCGAAGAAGAAGATGATATGGATGGCGTTGTGGTAAGTTAATTAAAATTAACAATCTTGATTGATGTGTTGTAGTTGTGCACATAGACTTTCCAAATAATTTT